>WNWK01004615.1:130000-136391 GCA_009830355.1 Cherax destructor | reverse complement strand
GGAATAATTTATAGCCTTGAATGTGACATTCAGAAGGCAACTCTCTATCTTTCAGATTGAGCCAGGTCTCTGTTATAGCAATAATATCTATGTTTCCTGCACTTGCAATTAATCTTAACTCATCTATCTTATTTCTTACACTCCTGCTATTAGTATAGTAAACCTAAAGGAGCTAGTCTCTTGTTTCCTCTGCTGTCTCCCTTGTTTGCTGACCTGATCCATTGTCTTTATTTGTAAATTTATGATGAATTTCTTTTATAAATTTACTGTTTTCAGCTCTAGTGTTGCAAACTGACTGTTTCCCACATACACCCATACCTCTATCCTCTATCAGTTTAAAATCCTAGGCATGTCAGCAATGGCCCTCCAATCGAGTTGGAGTGCTTCCACCCCTGTCCCGAGAGATGTACCCCATCCCTTGCATACATATCATGTTTGCCATAAAAGTTGTCCCAGTTGTCAATGAATGGGACTGCAAGTTCCTTGCAGTATCTGTCTAGCCAGCAATTTACACCAATTGCCCTAGACAACCATTCATTTCCCACTTCCTTAGGCAAGATGCTACATATAATTGGGACCCCTCCCATAGACTTGATTAGCTCTATAGCTGACCTGTACTTATCCAGCAGCTCTTCTTTCCTACCCTTCCCAATATCATTTCCACCAGCACTGAGACAGATAATGGGCTTGTTCCCATTACCTGACATGATATTATCCAACCTGTTAACTATGTCTCCAACACCAGCTCCAGGAAGCACACCTCTCTCTCACCTCCCTATTCCTATTACAGAAAGCACGGTCCATATATCTTACCTGTGAGTCACCTACCACAAGAATTTCTTACCTCTATTAGCAGGGGAAGTAGTACCTTTACCTTCACTGCCCACTGGAGTACACTTGTCCTGGAGAACAGAGAATCGATTTCCTACCTTCACATCTTCTGTTAACCTTATTTATCTTCCTTCTTCCTAAATGTGAACAACTTGCCACTTAAAGCGGCTGCCACTTTCACTGTTGGTAACCATTTCCTCCTTACCAGCTCCAACCATCTCACACTCACTCCCACACCCATCTAGGCGAAGCTTCAGCCTCCTATTTTCCTCCTGAAGAGGTAGAACCTCCTTCTTCAACACTTCAACCTGAGATTCTAAAACACTGCAGTGAGCCATGTGCTCGGTATCACCCCACGCTAATTCCCAGACAGCTTAGGACAAGTATGTGCATAATAGCATCGTTTGTGCTCTTGTTTGTCCTGAATCCAAATTCACAGGGGTTGAGTACATTGTGTGAGACGAGGTAGGAATAGATTTGTCTATGAATTAATTTTTCGAAGATTTTAGAAAGCAATGGTAAATTAGAAATTGGTCTATAATTATTCAGGTCTGTTTGATCACCTCCTTTGTGGATCGGGGTGACCCTAGCTATTTTGAGAATTGATGGAAAGGTAGAGGCTTCAATGGATTTATTGAATAGTGTTGCTATAATTGGTGACAGTACCTGTGAAGCTTTTTTGTACATAAAAGTTGGTAAGCTGTTTATGTCTCCTGCCTTGTTTTTAAGGTGTTGATTATGAGCGAGACTTCAATTGGGTTGGTAGGAGCTAGGAATAGCGTATTAGGGTAGGTGTTTGTGAGGTAGTCTGTTGGACGGGTTTTTGAGCTTGGGATTTTACTCGCTAGATTCTTTCCTATGGTGGAGAAGAAAACATTAAGTCTGTTTGCTGTCTCAGTAGGTGAGAGTAGGGGTTCATCTGCTTTTGATAATTTGATGGTGTTGTTTTTCGCTATCTTATTATTTCCTAGAATTGCAGATAGGGTCTTCCAGGTCTTTTTCATATTACCTTTTATGTTCTGGAGTCTGTTCTCATAATACAATTGTTTTGATCTTCTTATCAGGCTGGTAAGGATTGATGAGTAGCGTTTGGATTGTTCTCTGGTTATTAGACCCCTTCTGTATCGTTTTTCATATTGGTGCCTTTTGTTAATGGATTTAAGGATGCTGGGTGTTAGCCAGATATTGCTAAGTCTCTTAGCTGTGATCTGTTTAGTTTTTTTAGGGCAATGTTTGTTACAGAGGTGGTGGGTTTTGTTAAGGAAATTCTTGATGCATTCATTAGTATCTGTATATGTTTCTAACTCATTATGCCAGTCAATGTTAATCATAGCTGTTATAAAGTTATTTACAGCTGACTCGTTATGTAGTCTGAAGGTAACTTTTGTAATATCTAGGGGCAATTTACCAAGGTTAGTTATGAGAAAGGTCGGATAGTGGTCTGTGGTGTTGACTGTGATTATACCTGATTTTAGAGGGGATATAGTATTAGTCCAGATGTGGTCCAGTAATGAGGTACTAGTCTCGGAGATTCTTGTAGGTTTTGATATTGTTGGTAGTAACAAGCAGTTGCTCATAGTGTTTGTGAATTCTGTTACTTGTGGGTCCTGGTCATGTAGGAGATTTATATTGAAATCTCCTGTGAGCAGCAAATGGTCTTTGTTTATGTGTGCATCAGTTATCAGGTTACCTAGAGCTCAAAGCAAGATTTAGGGAGGCATTCATAATGGAGACAGAAAGGCTTCCAGCAAACAGAGGCGGTAGGGCGCTCTAGCGAGGGCTAGGCGCAATACACAGAACCGAAGAGGTGAAAAAACTGCTGAACTAGATACCCCAAACGCTGTTGGCCCAGGTAACATCGCTTCCTTAGTCCTGAAAGAGGGAGCAGAAGCAGTGTGTGCGCCGTTAACCACAATCTTCAATAAATCTATCGAAACAAGTCTGCCTGAGGTGTGGAAGACAGCAAATGCAGCCCCAATTTTTAAGAAAAGAGACAGACAGACAGCACTAAACTACAGATCAGTGTCTCTGACATGTATGGTATATAAAGTCATGGAGAAGATTATCAGGAGAAAAGTAGTGGAGCACTTAGAAAGGAAAGGGCTCGAAGAGACAACTAATACGTTTCAGAAAAGGAATTGTTGCGTCACAAACTTACTGGAATTTTAGGACAAGTTAACAGAAGTAAAACAGGAGGAAGAAGGATGGGTAGACTGCATCTTCTTGAACTATAAGAAGGCTTTCGTCACGGTACCACACAAGAGAGTACTCGAAAAGCTAGAGGAGCAGACAGGAATAGCAGGGAAAGTAATAAAATGGATCAGGGAATACCTGACAGAAAGGAAACAACTTGTGTTGGTAGATGACGAGGTGTCAAAGTGGGTGCAAGTGTCGAGCGGGGTTCCACAAGGGTCAGTTCTAGAACCAGTTCTGTTTCTTGCATATTTAAATGACATGACGGAAGGGATAGATTCATAGATGTCCATGTTCGCAGATGATGTTAAACTAGTGAAAAGAATACAAGTGAACGAAGATCAGGTAAGACTACAAGGGGATAGGGACAGGCTGCAACCCTAGTCCGATAAATGGGCTTCTGGAGTTTAATCACACCAAGTGCAGTCATGAAGCTTGGGAAAGGACAAAGAAGACCGTAGTCGGAATACATGCTAGGGGTTCTAAGGCTGCAAAATGCATTCAAGGAAAAGGATTTTGGGGTGAGCATCATACCAAGCACATCTGAGACGCACATCAAACAAATAACCGCTTCAGGATATGAGCGTTTTGACATCTAAGTAAGGAAGCCTTCAAGACACTGCACACCGTATACTCCAGACCCATATTAGAGTATGCAGCACCAGTCTGGTACCCACACCCGTGAAGCACGTCAAGAAATTAGAGAAAAGTGCAAAGGTTTGGAAGAAGACTAGTCCCGAAGCTATGGGAAATGAGGAGTGGAAGTGACGACAGTGGAAGAAAGGAGGGACAGGGAGGACAAGATAACGACGTATAAAATACTGAGAGGAATTAGCAAGGAGGACAGGGACAGAATGTTTCAGATATGGGACACAGGAGCAAGAGGTCACAACTGGAAGTTAAAAAAATCAGATGAGTCACACGGATGTTAGGAAGTATTTCTTCAACACTGGAGTTGTTAGGAAGTGGAACAATCTGGAGGGCGATGTAGTGCAGGCAGGAACCCTTCATAGCTTTAAGGAGAGATATAACAATGGTCTTAGAGAAGGGAGTGAATGGAAATAATAGAGACCAGGAAAGAGGTGGGGCCAGGAGCTGCGAATTGACCCTTGCAATCAGAAATAGGAGAATACTCGCACACACATACACATAAGAGTGACCTAGTAGCGACTAGTGAATAGGCAGGGCCAGGAGCTGTGAATCGACCCCTGCAACCACAACTAGGTGAGTACAACTAGATGATTACACACATACACATAAACACACAAACAAACACACGTGAAGAGGCCAAGTGTCTTATCGACAAGTGCCTTTGACAGAATGGTAACTAACAGGGTGACATCAGTAAGACAAAATAGGGGTGGGTAGATTGCATTTTCTTGGATTGTATGACGGCGTTTGACACAGTTCCTCACAGGAGATTAGTGCAAAAGCTGCAGGATCTGGCAGGGATAACAGGGAAGGCACTACAATGGATCAGGGAATATCTGTCAGGAAGACAACAGCGAGTAATGGTACGCGTAGAGGTGTCAGAATGGGCGACTGTGACGAGCGGGGTTCTACAGGGTCAGTCCTAGGACCGGTGACATGACGGAAGGAATAGACTCAGAAGTGTCCGTTTGCAGATGATTTTAAGATGATGAGAAGAATTCAATCGAACGAGGACCAGGCAGAACTACAAAGAGATCTGGACAGGCTGGAGGCCTGGTCCAGCAAGTGGCTCCTGGAGTTCAACCCCACCAAGTGCAAAGTCATGAAGATTAGGGAAGGGCAAAGAAGACCGCAGACGGAGTTTAGTCTAGAGGGCCAGAGACTACATACCTCACTCAAGGAAAAGGATCTTGGGGTGAGTATAACACCGGGCACATCTTCTGAGGCGCACATCAACCAAATAACTGCTGCAGCATACTGGACGCATAGCAAACCTAAGAACAGCATTCTGACATCTCAATAAGGAGTCATTCAGGACCCTGTACACCGTGTACGTTAGGCCTATATTGGAGTATGCAGCACCAGTTTGGAAACCACACCTAGCCAAGCACGTAAGGAAACTAGAGAAAGTGCAAAGGTTTGCAACAAGATTAGTCCCGGAGCAAAGGGGGCATGCCCTACGAGGAGAGGTTAAGGGATATCAACCTGACGACACTGGAGGACAGGAGAGATAGGGATGATATGATAACGACATATAAAATACTGAAAGGAAACGACAAGGTGGACAGACACAGGATGTTCCAGAGATGGGACACAGCAACAAGAGGTCACAGTTGGATGTTGAAGACTGAGATGAATCACAGAGACGTTAGGAAGTATATTTCTTCAGTCACATAGTTGTCAAGAAGTGGAATAGTCTGGGAAGTGATGTAGGGGAGGCAGGATCCATACATAGCTTTAAGAAGAGGTATAATAAAGCTCATGGAGCAGGAAGAGTGACCCAGTAGCGCCCAGTGAAGAGGCGGGGCCAGGAGCTATGACTCGACCCCAGCAACCACAGCTAGGTGAGTTGGAAGAACAAGCATGTATAACAGGAAGGGCACTGGAATGGATCAGGGAATACCTCACAGGGAGGCAACAACGGATCATGGTGCGTGATGAGGTATCTTAGTGGGCGCCTGTGACGAGCGGCGTACCGCAGGGGTCAGTCCTAGGACCAGTGTTATTCTTGGTAAATGACATGACGAATGGGATAGACTCAGAAGTGTCTCTGTTCGCAGATGATGTGAAATTAATGAGGAGAATCACATCGGAAGAGGACCAAGCAGGACTTCAAACAGACCTGGACAAGCTTGACATCTGGTCTAGCAACTGGCTTCTCGAATTCAATCCCACCAAATGCAAAGTCATGAAGATCGGAGAAGGGCAAAGAAGACCGCTGACAGAGTACAGGCTAGGTGGACAAAGGCTACAAACCTCGGCAAAGGAGAAAGACCTTGGGGTGAGTATAACGCCAAGCACGTCTCCGGAGGCACACATCAACCAGATAACTGCGGCAGCATATGGGCGACTGGCAAACCTAAGATTAGCGTTCCGTTACCTTAACAAGGAATCGTTCAAGACACTGTACACCGTGTACGTCAGGCCCATACTAGAATATGCAGCACCAGTCTGGAACCCACACCTGGTCAAGCACGTAAAGAAACTAGAGAAAGTGCAAAGGTTTGCGACAAGGTTAGTTCCACAACTCAGGGGTCTGTCCTATGAAGAAAGGTTGAGGGAAATAGGACTAACAACACTGGAGGAAAAAAGGGTCAGAGGAGACATGATAACGACATACAAAATACTGCGGGGAATCGACAAGGTAGACAGTGACAGGATGTTCCAGAGAGGGAACACGGAAACAAGGGGACACAACTGGAAGCTGAAGACTCAG
>WNWK01004615.1:110000-125000 GCA_009830355.1 Cherax destructor | reverse complement strand
CAAAACTTCGTTTTAACTAGAGAAAATTTGAATCTAATAGTAATAGTCTAAAAGAAATATCTTAAAAATTCAAATTCTCTTATTTATCTTCCCCAGCGGAATATCACTACGATGGTAATTTAACTTCCGGTGCCAAATATAATTTTACACAAATGGAAAATGGCAGCAGAGATTGAAAGAATAGCTGCTGGTTAGCCTTTGTTTAGCCTGTTTTTAGCTTTTGGATCAGAATTAATGGATATATGATGAAGGCTTAAAAATAGGTCAGTATCGAGTGTTATTTTAGTTCTTAAATTAAAGCAAAATGAAATATGATGGCTCTTCTGGGTGCTTTAGTATCTTTAAAGGGTAAATGCATCTATCATATTTTAGACATTCGATAAAAAAAAATGCAAATCTGTGTGGCGAGACGCAAGCAAGCAAGGAAGAAGCAAGCAAGCAAGCAAGCAAGCAAGGAAGCTTATCTTTGATCTTGACGGCGGGTGCGGGTGTCGTCAAGATCAAAGATAAGCTTATAAATTAATGTTATTTGGATTAAATTTCACTCTATTTAATTTGATCTGGAGAAAGCGCTGAACCCGAAGATATCATATAGCTCTTGGGAGAGGAATATATTTATATTCGCTCTAAGCCGTGGGATGATAATTCCAGTTCCTTTAATCAAGAACTTATCACCAGTATCAAGGTACCTCCTATGAGGAGTAACTGAATGGAAGCTAAATTAGAAAATTAATCTCTCATAATAACAACAAAATTCCTGAAGCAAGTTACTGGATTGTGACACAATAACAGGTTAAGTAGTCAGGAATAAGGTATTGATGAATCGAATTGAAATGGTGAAATATACGTATTTTTAATCACTATATATCGAATTCGCATCTTGCTCTTCATTATGAATTAAGGAGGAGCAAAAATTTTAATGAATTAGTTTCTGTGATAATATTAATAATAATAATAATAATAATAATAATAATAATAATAATAATAACAATAATAATAATAATAATAATAATAATAATACTAATAATAATAATAATAATAATAATAAAAAAAAAAAAATAATAATAATAATAATAATAATAATAATAATATTAATAATAATAATAATAATAATAATAATAATAATAATAATAATAATAATAATAATAATAATAATAATAATAATAATAATAATAATAATAATGCAATATCCAGTTATCAAAACTCCATCGAAATAACTGACAACTCTCTCAATATATGATGTGGAAGATGCAGGCAGTGACCACCAGAAACAGGAGATTTCTTTGTAAACACACAGTTGATGATCAATTACTGCTTGGTGTATCAGGTTACGTTGTCTGTGTTTCAAGATATTACACAGACACAAAACTTGAGTTGTGAACATTGTTGGGATGGTCGTTGACCCTTTGATAATATTTTAGGACAAAGATGAACACCTTATGTGTAATAATAATGTTGGTAGAATTACCAACAATATGTTAAGTAAAAAGCCATATACACAGGTAATGAGCCATTTTACTGTGTCAAGTTTTCGCTCCTCAGGAGCTTTGTCAAGCCGATGTAAACAATATATAAACATGAAGGGGTAAATATAGGTATCAAAGTGAGTGTAAAAGCATAATATAACCGCTGTACGTAGTAGTAGCAGTGGTGGTGGTGGTGGTGATGGTAGCAGTATTATGGTAGTAGTAGTAGTAGTAGTAGTAGTAGTACTACTACTACTAGTAGTAGTAGAGCTATGCGATTGCGGAGTTTATTGTTTTGAGAACAATTTTTGAAAATACTTCACAATAATAAATAATGTCTCAAGTTGCACATAACATTTTGCTTACCACCGTAAATGTTGTTGTAAAGGTCCTTAAATTAAGTGACTCAGTCTCTTCACACAATTTGTCCAGCTGCAGCTTCAGGGGACTAACCTCCCAATACACAAGAGCTGAATAAGAGATATTGCAAACTTGTCAAGGGTCACAAAAATGATGACTGCGTCTCCCAGTAGATAACAAGATGACCATTAAATAAATATACATACAGGTTAAAATATTGTGAAAAAATATCCATTTCCTTCTTGTTCTCCTATTGTTTCTAAACACACACACACGTACACACACACACACACACACACACACACACACACACACAGGAGCAATGACTCAACCCCTGCAACCACAATTAGGTGAGTACACACACACACAGGAGCAATGACTCAACCCCTGCAACCACAATTAGGTGAGTACACACACACACAGGAGCAATGACTCAACCCCTGCAACAACAATTAGGTGAGTACACACACACACACACAATTAATTAAATATAGTTGTAAGTCTTTTATTCCATCTATTGTGAATAGCCCATGACACATTTCCAATAAGGAACGATATATTTGTTCCCTTTATTGATACAGGTAATGGTAGAAGGCAGATGGAAAAGAAAACCTTCTTTTATCCTTGACTTATTCACTTCAATAATTTACAATAGACATTAATCTAGATAAAAGTGGCTAGCTCGTCTCAGCAGATAACTCTTTTGAGGACTTACAAGTTAATACTATCTGTCTCCCTCATGTACTCCACGTACTAAGTGACTAGTGAGGCAGGCGCGCTGCCTGGCTTGTGATCTAAGCTCTCTAGTCTCTTGTGCACTAAGCTCCCTCAAGCGGCTAATAACCTCTGCTTCGTAAGTGGTTAGTAAGATAAGATCTTAAAATAACTATTTAGCCAATCACTCTAAGCAACAACTTTGTAATTGGGTAGTCAGTCAACTTTTCTAATTGGTTGGTAAGAGATTAATAACTATTGAACATCCTTTTAAGTAATAATTTATTTACACTACTTGTGAGGCACGTCAGGAAGGGAGGAACCAATCTACTAGCTCTCAAGTTTACCCACAAAAAGTTATCTTGAATATTTTATCACTTCTCTTCTTCCTCCTGCACACACTCGCACACACTATGGATATAAGGAGCGTCACCAAAGGCTGGAAAACTGTGAGGAAAGCACAAAGGAGATGAAGATATTAGAAACTTCCTGGAAAATGCAAATGTTGCATCGGACATAAAGCGATGCAGAAGGTGCAGAAACTTTGTTGGATCATAAACACCAAAACGAAAGATTGAAAGTATCGGCTAACATATAAATGTTTCTGGTGAAGGTTGTAAGACGTAAGAACTGTCTTAGCAAGCACGCGTCCGCGCATGCACGCACGCAAGCGCGTGTACAAGTTAGTCGGGAGAAAGTGAACGTCAACCAAGACTCGACTCTTGCAACCTCAAATATGTGAGTTTATATAGGTTATAATACACACACACACACACACACAGACGTGAGTGTGAGTGTGTGAGTGTGTGTATGTATCTACACACAGACGTGTGGATGAAAACATAAATACATGTATGTATTCACACTTCTCCGTGCGTCATCAGGAGCTATGCAATGTTGCAAAAGTATTATCAGGAGGATTGATGGGACGTTTTCTTAGAGTAAGGTAGCATGGTAATACCAGTCGGTTCCTCTCAGATATGGTGAGACGAGGCAGCGTTCGTTACCCAGGCATCCCCTCTGCTCACCACCCCTTCCCCTTTTTTGGGCTAAGTTAGAGGATACGATAAGTTAGGAGATACAATAGCCACTCCTAAGCTTCATCTGTGACATAAGAGATTACGTTCCATTAATGAACAGAACATATACAAAACAATGACATATGTAAACAAGGCTCGTGCAAAGTTATTTAATCAAATCCTGCCACGTGTAGTGAATTTCGGGCGACAAGGTAGATTAAAAGATAATGTTTGAAAACAATATCGCCAGTTTGCCAATTGTTAGGTATTTCGAAATCTCTTTCGAAGTTCACTGCATTTGGCAGGATTTGATGAAGTAACTTATCATAAGCCTGGTGGTCCAGGGTATGCGAGTGACCGTCTAGCTTGGAATAGGGGCCCATACTAATCTTGTTTCTGGCCTTGTGGATAAAGTACTGCGTACTTTAATGCAGAGTGTGCAGTTCGGAATCCTGTTGTGAATGATTTTTTCGAAATTATTGCATACACAAATTCTCGCTTGCCTTATTTGGCAAGAGGAGCGTTGCTATTTAAGCCAAAATTGCAAGTTTTACCTATTCGGCACGACAATATATATATATATATATATATATATATATATATATATATATATATATATATATATATATATATATATATATATATATATATAACTCTGAAGGAGGGGTGTTAATGTTGCAGTTTTATAACTGTACTGTAAAGCACCCTCTGGCAAGACAGTGATGGAGTGAATGATGATGAAAGTTTTTTTTATATATATATTTTCTTATATATATATATATATATATATATATATATATATATATATATATATATATATATATATATATATATATATATATATATATATATATATATATATATATGCAAAAGATCACAGTAAACAGGTGATATCAAAATATGCAAGACAACCACTATGAAAAAATAGAAGAATTCCAAGCGCTTTCGTGACTACTCACATTATCAAGGAACTATAAAAGGAAACATGCCAAGAAGGCTTATATAAGGGGCAGAATACACCTCACAGTCACATCACACTAACAAAGACAACACCTCACAGTAGCGTAACATCTCACGACTCTGTGAAGAGGAACATAAGAAAGGACCTGAAACTCTTCCCAAGAATTAAGATTAGTCCAATTTATCATTAAATTCTTCCCAAATTTTATTAATTATAAATGAATCCAATTTATATAAACCAAAAGAAATATTCATATTATTTTCAAAACTGCTTTTAATGAAACATGATTCTATTATATTCCTCTCAACCATGGACTTGCTTGATACAACCTTCTCAGCATTTTGAAAATCAATTGGATGGTTAAAGTCTCTCACATGAATAAATAGAGCATTAGAATCTTGTCCAGTTCTAATGCTATATTTATGTTGTTTTAATCTTAGTTCAAGACTTTTACCAGTTTGACCATAATAAACTTTATCGCAAATTTTACAGGGAATCTTATAGACACATCCGTCAGCATTTTGGGGGGAATTTTTTATCAAAAGTCTTTTTACTGTATCAAGATTTTTAAATACCACTTTGATATTAAAATACTTAAGAAAAGAAGGCATATCAACCAAGTTTTCATGGTAAGGGAGAACCAACATATTTTTGGTTGAATAAGGTTGGTTGTCCCTTTCTGGACTATAAAAAGTATTTCTAGCTATTTTAAAAGATTTATCAGTTATGTTTCTTGGATATTTTAAATCATTAGCTATTTCATAAATTTTAGAGATTTCTTCATCTATGAACTCTGGACTACAAATACGTAAAGCTCTCAAAAACATAGAAGAGAAAACCGACACTTAACTCTATCTTGATGTGAAGACTAATACTGTACATAAGAACAATTATTTGTAGGTTTTCTGTAAATTTTAAATTTAAAGTCAATGTTACCCTTAATAATAAAAACATCTAGGAAGGGCAATGAGTTATTTACTTCAAATTCAACAGTAAAATTTATAGAATGAGCTAAGCTATTTAATTTAACAAGGAAATGGTTTATGTCTACATTCTTAGGCATAAGGCACAAAATATCATCAACATATCTATACCACTTAGCTCTATTGGGAAGGATTGTGTTAAGCATTCTTGTTTCGAAAAATTACATATATAAATTACTAAGAACAGGTGAAAGAGGATTTCCCATTGCCATACCAAACTTCTGAGTGTAAAACTCATCATTAAATACAAATTTTGCATCAACAATACAAAGTTTAATAAGTTTAATGATAGTAGGAACTGGCAATGGTAAATCGTAATTAACCAGTTCTTCAGATAAGAACTTTAGTAAATCATCAACTGGAACTTTTGTAAACAAGGAGGTAACATCAAAACTAACCATATTGAAATCATTTAAATCAGTCAAGGTGCTTAATTTATCAACTAAATCTAAGTTGTTTTTAACATTAAAATTAGAAATTTTTCCAACAATTGGGCTCAAAATATCAACAAGCCATTTAGAAAGTTTATAAGAAACTGAACCTATGGAGCTAATAATTGGTCTAACAGGATTACCAGGTTTGTGTGTTTTAATTAATCCATACATATAAGGTAAAGATGGATTAGTGGAAGTAAATTTTTAATTAATTCATCTTTGCCCTTCAATAGATGCTTTATTGTTTTATTGAAATTGCTGTTAACAGTTTCTAAGGGATTCTTTCTAAGTTTAGAATAGGTTTCAAAATCATCTAGGAGGCTATTCATTTTATCTTGGTAATCGGTTTCTTTCATAATTACTATTGCATTTATTTTATCTGCTTTAGTAAGGCGCAAATTTTTATTATTCAAAAGTGAATCATAAGACTTAAAAAATCTTTGAGGGCAATTGGGAATATTTTGTTTTAACATTGAGCTATATACCATCCCCTTACTAATATTAATTTCATCAGTGGATAAATCAGAGGATTTTTCTAAATTACAGAAGGCTTTTGCAATTTCAACATTATTAAGTTTTTTTGAAGTTGCAAAACTTAAACCGAAACCAAGAGCAGCAGTTGTATTTTTATCTAATATTTCATCTGATAAGTTAATTACAAAATTGTTATTAGCGTGCTTTGTCCAATCTCTATTTTCAATTAAATTATCTAATCTTCTTTGTAGTTTGTTTTTGAGATTATTACAAATTCTTCTGAGTTTATTATAGCAATGATCCAACATACTATGTTGCCATTCTGATGGAATAGCTTGATAAAAGGAGTATCTTTTGTTCCTCAATATTTTGAATGCTTCTTTCTCCTGTATTTTAGTAATTTCAATATGTTTCTGAAGAATAATTTTCATAAAATCATCAAAAGGACGATCTCTCATGTCAAGGAGTCTATTTGGTAAAAGAGATTTAAAATATCCAAGAAACATAACTGATAAATCTTTTCAATATGATTAGTTTTGATGTTACCTTCTTGTTTACAAAAGTTCGAGTTGATGATTTACTAAAGTTCTTATCTGAAGAACTGGTTAATTACGATTTACCATTGCCAGTTCCTACTATCATTAAACTTATTAAACTTTGTATTGTTGATGCAAAATTTGTATTTAATGATGAGTTTTACACTCAGAAGTTTGGTATGGCAATGGGAAATCCTCTTTCACCTGTTCTTAGTAATTTATATATGGAATTTTTCGAAACAAGATTGCTTAACACAATCCTTCCCAATAGAGCTAAGTGGTATAGATATGTTGATGATATTTTGTGCCTTATGCCTAAGAATGTAGACATAAACCATTTCCTTGTTAAATTAAATAGCTTAGCTCATTCTATAAATTTTACTGTTGAATTTGAAGTAAATAACTCGTTGCCCTTCCTAGATGTTTTTATTATTAGGGGTAACATTGACTTTAAATTTAAAATTTACAGAAAACCTACAAATAATTGTTCTTATGTACAGTATTAGTCTTCACATCAAGATAGAGTTAAAGTGTCAGTTTTCTCTTCCATGTTTTTGAGAGCTTTAGGTATTTGTAGTCCAGAGTTCATAGATGAAGAAATCTCTAAAATTTATGAAATAGCTAATGATTTAAAATATCCAAGAAACATAACTGATAAATCTTTTAAAATAGCTAGAACTACTTTTTATAATCCAAAAAGGGACAACCAACCTTATTCAACCAAAAATATGTTGGTTCTCCCTTACCATGATAACTTGTTTGATATGCCTTCCTTTCTTAAGAATTTTAATATCAAAGTTGTATTTAAAAATCTTGATACAGTAAAAAGACTTTTGATAAAAATTCCCCAAAATGCTGACGGATGTGTCTATAAGATTCCATGTAAAATATGCGATAAAGTTTATTATGGTCAAACTGGTAAAAGTCTTGAACTAAGATAAAAACAACATAAATATAGCATTAGAACTGGACAAGATTCTAATGCTCTATTTATTCATGTGAGAGACTTTAACCATCCAATTGATTTTCAAAATGCTGAGAAGGTTGTATCAAGCAAGTCCATGGTTGAGAGGAATATAATAGAATCATCTTTCATTAAAAGCAATTTTGAAAATAATATGAATATTTCTTTTGGTTTATATAAATTGGATTCATTTATAATTAATAAAATTTGGGAAGAATTTAATGATAAATTGGACTAATCTTAATTCTTGGGAAGAGTTTCAGGTCCTTTCTTATGTTCCTCTTCACAGAGTCGTGCGATGTTACGCTACTGTGAGGTGTTGTCTTTGTTAGTGTGATGTGACTGTGAGGTGTATTCTGCCCCTTTATAAGCCTTCTTGTCATGTTTCCTTTTATAGTTCCTTGATAATGTGAGTAGTCACGAAAGCGCTTGGAATTCTTCTATTTTTTCATAGTGGTTGTCTTGCATATATATATATATATATATATATATATATATATATATATATATATATATATATATATATATATATATATATATATATATATATTTTTTTCATTGTTTCTGTTTATTATTAAATTATTGTAAACTTATATAAAATATATTTAGACGGATTAGGCTAAATTAAATTGCGCTTGTTATAATGAGGTTAGGTATTTTGGTACAAAATCATTAATTTTTATATTAACATAAATATATTAGAGAAAATTTTAGATATTATTTAATTTTAAATGAGTTCTTGCTAACTGACCAGTTTTATTTATTTGGCACGACATATATATCACAACCAAACTGCGGCAGGCCAGGATTCGACCCCATGACACATTGTTCTGCCTCAAGAGACAACGTACGTGCCATCTTATCCATTCCGCCATCGATCCTACAACAACATGAGCCTAGCGAGCTAGGCTTGTTTCATGTTGCGAGGACACTTGTGGCAATGGATGCTAGAGATTAATTTCAGCCTCCTAATGTTTGAATACCCGCCTCAACAAGCAGTCTATATTGCAATGAAACCACGAAACAAGTGGTATTGAAACATTTACCAAACTGCGGCAGGCCAAACCTCTGTTCATTCATAACATTAGCAATCACCTCTTTCTTTATAATATCGAATAAATTTACAGATATGTCAAAATTAACTGATTACCACATAAAACAATACCTGAACATTAACCCTCATCCAAAGTAATGTGTAAGTTGTTCTAGTGGGCACACTCATGTTGACAGCAACACAAAACTAAGTTTTCTGAAAATGTAGCAAACACCAGCATAACTGTGGATTAAGAGAAAGTAAACATTAGTAACACTAATACAGTCATCCAACTGACTGCTAATGTTACTTCAATCAGCAGTTACCGTCATACAAGTGGCTGCTACTGTTCCTGCAAGCAGCATCTCACGTCTTGCAACCGGCACATACTGCTCCTTGAACCAGTAGTTATCATCCTGAATGTGGCATCTACAGCTCCTGCTACAAGAGGCTACACTCATGAAACTGGTAGTTACTGCTCTTGCAAAGGAGAAGTTTCCTAGCTACTATTAACAAGAACAATCCATCTTCATTAATGTAAATTTGTCTGAATTAACAAATACTACTTAGCATTACTCATTCTGAACTCACATGGATGAGAAATATTTTGGATATACTGTGCAGGATAAAACTCGGTAGCATGGAAAAAAGGTTGATCATTTGAATTAGTTCAGAAAAAAATATTCCCTATGTTAGAAGTGACTTAAATAAAAATAAAAGCAAGCATTGAAATATTTTTATATATGGCAGTAAGTAAAGTTCATTTAGGGAAAGTTAGAGTGAATGGAGAACTTGTTCGTAAGAATTCAATAGTAATGAAAAACTCTTAATTGAAATGCGTAAAAATCACCAACCATTAACCTCCAGAATCAGTTGTTGGTGCAGTGAACCGCATATACGCTTAATTTCCCAGTTTTTAGAAAAAAAAATAATGAAAAACATCACCATAGTCAATATGTTGCACGCATTATATTTAAATAAACTGAACAATTGTGTTCAAGAATATAAATAATATTAATTAAATCAGATAACACAGAGAGGTATAAACAGTATACCAAATGAAAGAAAGCAGATTGAAAATCAAGAAGGGGAAAAAAATCTGATGGCCCAAAGGATTACACTGCAGCAGAATATAGCAATGTTGCAGATGTTTTTAATATGGTGCGAAGGGAAGAGAGATTACTTGGTACGCTGCTCCTGAGGTTACTTTGTTTTTTCTGACCACGAGCCTTTGGAGCTGTGGTGCACTAATGACGCAGTTGCGAACCACCTCCCAGGGTGTATGTACTCGC
Source organism: Cherax destructor (assembly GCA_009830355.1). Classification (NCBI taxonomy): domain Eukaryota; kingdom Metazoa; phylum Arthropoda; class Malacostraca; order Decapoda; family Parastacidae; genus Cherax; species Cherax destructor. The sequence goes on along the minus strand of WNWK01004615.1, from coordinate 114,764 downwards.
CAGGTTGTGTGTACTCGCCAAGTTGTGTGTACTCGCCAAGTTGTGTGCACTCGCCGGGTTGTGTGTACTCGCCAGGTTGTATGTACTCACCAAGTTGTGTGTACTCGCCGGGTTGTATGTACTCACCAAGTTGTGTGTACTCGCCAAGTTGTGTGTACTCGCCAAGTTGTGTGTACTCGCCGGGTTGTGTGTACTCGCCATGATGCGTGTACTCGCCAGGATGCGTGTACTCGCCAGGTTGTGTGTACTCGCCAGGTTGCGTGTATTCGCCAGGTGAGTACTCGCCAGGTTGTGAGTACTCGCCAGGTTGTGAGTACTCGCCAGGTTGTGAGTACTCGCCAGGTTGTGTATACTCGCCAGGGTGTGTATACTCGCCAGGTTGTGTATACTCGCCAGGGTGTGTATACTCGCCAGGTTGTGTATACTCGCCAGGTTGTGTATACTCGCCAGGTTGTGTATACTCGCCAGGGTGTGTATACTCGCCAGGTTGTGTATACTCGCCAGGGTGTGTATACTCGCCAGGTTGTGTATACTCGCCAGGTTGTGTATACTCGCCAGGGTGTGTATACTCGCCAGGGTGTGTATACTCGCCAGGGTGTGTATACTCGCCAGGGTGTGTATACTCACCAGGGTGTGTATACTCGCCAGGGTGTGTATACTCGCCAGGGTGTGTATACTCGCCAGGATGTGTATACTCGCCAGGTTGTGTATACTCGCCAGGTTGTGTATACTCGCCAGGTTGTGTATACTCGCCAGGTTGTGTGTACTCCCCAGGGTGTGTATACTCGCCAGGTTGTGTGTACTCCCCAAGGTGTGTATACTCGCCAGGGTGTGTATACTCGCCAGGGTGTGTACACTCGCCAGGGTGTGTATACTCGCCAGGGTGTGTATACTCGCCAGGGTGTGTATACTCGCCAGGGTGTTTATACTCGCCAGTTTGTGTATACTCGCCAGGGTGTGTATACTCGCCAGGGTGTGTGTAATCGCCATGTTGTATGTTCTCGCGAGGTTGTATGTACCCGTCAGGTTGTGTATACTCATCAGGTTGTATGTACTCGCTAAGTTGTTTGTGCTCTCCAGGTTGTGTGTAGTCGCCAAGTTGTATGTACTCGCTATATTGTACTCACAAGGTTGTGTGTACTCGCCACGTTGTATGTACTCGCCAGTTTGTATGTACTCGCCTTTCTGTGTACACACCACGTTGTGTACTCTCCAAGTTGTATGTACTTGTTAGGTTGTTTTTACTCGTCAGGTTGTATGTACTCGCCAGATTGTTTGTACTCGCCAGCTTGTGTGTACTCTTCAGGTTGTATGTTCTCGCCAGATTGTGTGTACTCGCCAGGTTGTATGAACTGACCAGGTTGTGTACTCGCCAGGCTGTTTGTACTTCCCCTGTTGTATGTACTCACCATGTTGTGTATACCCATTAGGTTGTGTGTACTCGCCCGGTTGTATGTACTCACAAGGTTGTGTGTTCTCGTCCTCGCTAGGTTGCTTGAACTCTCTAGGTTGCATGTACTCGCCAGGTTATGTGCACTCGCCAATTTGTGTGTACCCGCCAGGTTTTGTATACTCGCAAGCTTGAGTGTACTCGCCAGGTTGTGTGTACTTTCCAGGTTGTGTACTTGCCAGGTTGTGTGTACTTTCCAGGTTGTGTACTCTCCAGGTTGTGTGTACTTTCCAGGTTGTGTACTCGCCAGGTTGTGTGTACTTTCCAGGTTGTGCACTCGCCAGGTTGTGTACTTGCCAGGTTGTGTGTACTTTCCAGGTTGTGTACTCGCCAGGTTGTACTCACCTAATTGTACTCACCTAATTGTGGTTGCAGGGGTCGAGACTCAGCTCCTGGCCCCGCCTCTGCACTGTCCGCTACTGGGTCTCTGCTCTCCCTGCTCCGTGAGCTCTATCATACCTTGTCTTAAAACTATGTATGGTTCCCGCCTCCACTATATCGTTCGCTAAACTATTCCACTTCCTAACTACTCTATAACTGAAGAATTGCTTCCTAACATCCCTCTGACTCATCTGAGTCTTCAGCTTCCAGTTGTGTCCCCTTGTTTCTGTGTTTCCTCTCTGGAACATCCTGTCACTATCTACCTTGTCGATTCCCCGCAGTATTTTGTATGTCGTTATCATGTCTCCTCTAACCCTTCTGTCCTCCAGTGTTGTTAGTCCTATTTCCCTCAACCTTTCTTCATAAGGCAGTCCCCTGAGTTGTGGAACTAGCCTTGTCGCAAACCTTTGCACTTTCTCTAATTTCTTGACGTGCTTGACCAGGTGTGGGTTCCAGACTGGTGCTGCATACTCTAGTATGGACCTGACGTATACGGTATACAGTGTCCTGAACGATTCCTTGTTAAGGTAACAGAACGCTAATCTTAGGTTTGCCAGTCGCCCATATGCTGCCGCGGTTATCTGGTTGATGTGTGCCTCCGGAGACGTGCTTGGTGTTATACTCACCCCAAGGTCTTTCTCCTTTGATGAGGTTAGTAGCCTTTGTCCACCTAGCCTGTACTCTGTCATCGGTCTTCTTTGCCCTTCTCCGATCTTCATGACTTTGCATTTGGTGGGGTTAAATTCGAGAAGCCAGTTGCTAGACCAGATGTCAAGCTTGTCCAGGTCACTTTGAAGTCCTGCTTGGTCTTCATCCGATGTACTTTCCAGGTTGTGTACTCGCCAGGTTGTGTGTACTTTCCAGGTTGTGCACTCGCCAGGTTATATATACTCGCCAGGTTGTGTGCGCTTGCCATATTGCTATCATAACTCAGTAAGTGTACATGGATCAGGTCAGTTCAGCATCTATCATAACTCAGTAAGTGTACATAGATCCGGTCAGTTCAGCATCCATCATAACTCAGTAAGTGTACATAGATCAGGTCAGTTCAGCACCCATCATAACTCAGTAAGTGTACATGGATCAGGTCAGTTCAGCATCCATCATAACTCAGTAAGTGTACATGGATCAGGTCAGTTCAGCATCCATCATAACTCAGTAAGTGTACATGGATCAGGTCAGTTCAGCATCCATCATAACTCAGTAAGTGTACATGGATCAGGTCAGTTCAGCATCCATCATAACTCAGTAAGTGTACATGGATCAGGTCAGTTCAGCATCCATCATAACTCAGTAAGTGTACATGGATCAGGTCAGTTCAGCATCCATCATAACTCTGTAAGTGTACATGGATCAGTACAGTTCAGCATCCATCATAACTCAGTAAGTGTACATGGATCAGTGTCAGTTCAGCATCCATCATAACTCAGTAAGTGTACATGGATCAGAACAGTTCAGCATCCATCATAACTCAGTAAGTGTACATGGATCAGGTCAGTTCAGCACCCATCATAACTCAGTAAGTGTACATGGATCAGGTCAGTTCAGCACCCATCATAACTCAGTAAGTGTACATGGATCAGGTCAGTTCACCATCCATCATAACTCAGTAAGTGTACATGGATCAGGTCAGTTCAGCATCCATCATAACTATGTAAGTGTACAGGATCAGGTCAGTTCAGCATCCATCATAACTCAGTAAGTGTAAAGGGATCAGGTCAGTTCAGCACCCATCATAACTCAGTAAGTGTACATGGATCAGGTCAGTTCAGCATCCATCATAACTCAGTAAGTGTACAGTGGTCAGGTCAGTTCAGCATCCATCATAACTCAGTAAGTGTACAGGATCAGGTCAGTTTAGCATCCAACATAACTCAGTAAGTGTACAGGGATCAGGTCAGTTCAGCATCCATCATAACTCAGTAAGTGTACATGGATCAGGTCAGTTTAGCATCCATCATAACTCAGTAAGCGTACAGGGATCAGGTCAGTTCAGCATCCATCATAACTCAGTAAGTGTACATGGATCAGGTCAGTTTAGCATCTAACATAACTCAGTAAGTGTACAGGATCAGGTCAGTTTAGCATCCATCATAACTCAGTAAGTGTACATGGATCAGGTCAGTTTAGCATCCATCATAACTCAGTAAGTGTACAGGATCAGGTCAGTTTAGCATCCATCATAACTCAGTAAGTGTACATGGATCAGGTCAGTTCAGCATCCATCATAACTCAGTAAGTGTACAGGATCAGGTCAGTTTAGCATCCAACATAACTCAGTAAGTGTACAGGGATCAGGTCAGTTTAGCATCCAACATAACTCAGTAAGTGTACAGGGATCAGGTCAGTTCAGCACCCATCATAACTCAGTAAGTGTACATGGATCAGGTCAGTTCAGCATCCATCATAACTCAGTAAGTGTACAGGGATCAGGTCAGTTCAGCATCCAACATAACTCAGCAAGTGTATATGGATCAGGTCAGTTCATCATCCATCATGCATAAAGGTGACTATAAACAAGTCCCCAGCTGCCTTCAAGAAATCACTAGACAAATTCTCAAATAAGTTCTGATTAGCGGGATAGTAGTGTATATATTGGACTAAGGTGGGAGAGAGGGGGCACCAACAGCTTAATCGATCAGGCAAGCAACCGGGTTTGGGAACACGCCTCGGAGGCAATACCCTCCTGCAGCTACTGCAAATAACCTGCAGGTACTGATTCTCAACTGATCATCTTGATGAAGTTGCTGAGCAAGTTTGTGGAAACTATGAATTTCCGATTGCCTTAACATAGAAGAAAATTTAATCAGATATTTATAAAACGCAGTTCAGTTTCTATTTGATTAGCTATATTGTCAATATAGTATGGGTATTTTTTATTTTGTTATAATTATGTTAGCAAAAATATCTTTACAATGTTTCATTTTCATATT
>WNWK01004615.1:0-105000 GCA_009830355.1 Cherax destructor | reverse complement strand
TACCACAGGACGGTAGTACCTCCCTGGGTGGTTGCTGTCTACCAACCTACTACCACAGGACGGTAGTACCTCCCTGGGTGGTTGCTGTCTACCAACCTACTACCACAGGACGGTAGTACCTCCCTGGGTGGTTGCTGTCTACCAACCTACTACATATTCCTCTTCTTTATGTTTTAAATATTGCGATATTTTAGTATACATCTAAGTTAGTGAAATATTGATACATCTTATTAAAGTAATTGTTCAGTAACAATCACTGTGTTATCCTTCATCACAGTTTGTTCACTATGAATCGAATGATGTTGTAATCATTGAGTCTTAAGAGAGCTTAGCTCACTATCAATATAGAAAAGTTAGCTCACTAGCAAATTAGAACAGTCTGCTCATCACCAATTTAGAACTGTTGTATCACTAGCGATTTAGACCAGTTCGCTAACTAGCAAGTTAGAACAGTTGGTTCATCAACAATTTAGAACAATTTTCTAATTAGCAATTTAGATCAGTTGGGTCACTAGCAAATTAGAATAGTTGGCTCATCAGCAATTTCGAAAAGTTGGCTCACTAACAGATTAGAACAGGTGGCTCACTAGCTATTTAAAACAGTTGGCTCATCAGTAATTTAGAACAGCTGGCTCAATAGCAATTTAGAACTGCTGCCTCACTAACAAAATTTAGAACAGTTGACTAACCAACCACTTACTGAGCCTAAGTCACAAATAACCAATACAGATTAGTTCACCAGCTACTTGAGCTTGGGATCAAGAGCACCTTCTAGATAGTGTCTCACTAAACACTTAGAGAGCTTTGCTTACGAACTCCTTAAAAGGTTTCGTTCTCTAGCTACTAAAGAGCTTGCCCCCACTAGGATATTATCCACATCATTTATCCTTACCAACTTTATTTATGTTAGACTCATATCTAATGTGCCACAACTCATGGGAATTAAAACACGTATCCAGCAATTTGGGATAACTTAATACTAGTGAGAAATGGAATAGGCAACGTGTGAATAGGAAATTGGAAAGGGAGTTGAAAGTGAGGAATTTGAAAGTCATCCTATTAACAGGAAATGGGAGAAGTACTGTTTTAGCTGGAAATGGGAGAGGCAGCGTGTCAGCAGAAATATGAGAAGCACTGTGCAGTAGGAAACACTAAAGGCAGGGTATTAACAGGACATTGTAAGAACAGCGTGTTGATGAAGAACGATCTGGACAGAGCGTGAGCAGGACAGAGGAGAGGCAGTGGGTCGGCAGGAAATAGGAGATGCAGAGAGTTAATTGGAAATATTAGAGAGGGCAAACTAGCTGCACGAAGGAAGACCATGCGATACATCTCATCAGGTAACAACAGCCCCTCAATTACCTAAATAAGTACGTCAGGAAAATTATTAGAGGTCTCAGTTTCCAGGACCTATAACAGCCTGACTCACAGAAGACGCAACATTCTGGCCTCCAGGAGCTATGCCAGCCTGGATTCTAGAAGACGCAACATTCTGGCTTCCAGGAGCAATGAAAGCCTTACTTCTCAAAAGCGCTTTGGGATTACAACTGGATGAATACAAACCAACCAAATAAAAGTTGAGATCTTTAATACCAAAGTTGTCTAGGTGGTAATAATTACAGTTAATATAGTTTAAATTATTCATGGAGTATAACTTGGAATAACAGTTACTCTGTACTTATAATCGTATGGTGTGCTATATGAACACTTAATAACTTCTGGACCACAGAGGAAAACAAACAGCTTGCTTTAACAATATGATTATCCATTCACCAGACAGCAATTATGTTTGAAGCAACACCGAGCAGCACAGCGTCAAGCAAGGAATAAGGAGACAGAAAAAAAATGACACAAACAGTGGATCTTCAACAGATCCTACACCAAAGGCATATAACTCCCATATGACTGAATATGAGTTCAGCAATTCCAGTTTCCAGACTATGATAGTGCATAGATGCCAGAGCAAATGAACTCGGGACCAGAGATACGGAGTGTTTCCACGACACAAACTCTGAAAATGTCAAATATCACTAAGTCTAAATAATTAAACCAAAGTTACAAGATATATGTCCCGGTTCACCAACAAAGACATTACCAAAACAGAGTCTAAATGACACGAGTTGAGGAGAATAGCATTCTTCCAGACAGAGGGACAGAGAGAGCATGTTGCCTCGACGATCAACAGCTAGAGAGAGAGAGAGAGAGAGAGAGAGAGAGAGAGAGAGAGAGAGAGAGAGATGGGAGAGGTAGGCCTACAGATCGGATGTCAGGTAACTCGTACCACATTTTTTTTTATTTTATTTAAAAACAAAGTTAACAATTGTACATGTGTCATGAATTATACATCTTAACAATGCAGTTATGCAATAGATAATCAACTGAAATTAATAAACCCGACACCATATAATATAAACCTTCTACCATATAATATTAAACCTTGTACCGTTTCCTCATACATCATCAGGGTCACAAATTTAAGTATATACACTTGATATATGTCTTGCTCGTAATATGTACATATATATATAATATAAATATATATATATATATATATATATATATATATATATATATATATATATATATATATATATATATATATATTCTGCCTCGTATTCGAACACTCCAAAACTCACCCTTTATGTAAGTTTATTATTGTAAGTGCTTTATAAGTGTATTTTGGTGGTCTGAAATGGACTAATCTAATTTACATCATTCCTTATGGGAATAAATTCGTTTGGTAACAGCACTTGAACAGCATTCTGGAATGAGGGTGAGTTTTGGAGTGTTCGAATAGCGAGGGTCCACTGTATATGTATATATATATATATATCAGTGGACCCTCGCTATTCGAACACTCCAAAACTCACCCTCATTCCAGAATGCTGTTCAAGTGCTGTTACCAAACGAATTTATTCCCATAAGGAATGATGTAAATTAGATTAGTCCATTTCAGACCACCAAAAATACACTTATAAAAGCACTTACAATAATAAACTTACATAAAAGGGTGAGTTTTGGAGTGTTCGAATAGCAGGTCCACTGTATATATATATATATATATATATATATATATATATATATATATATATATATATATATATATATATATATATATATGTGTGTGTGTGTGTGTGTGTGTGTGTGTGTGTGTGTGTGTGTGTTTCAGTGATGTTTCAATGAAGACTTCTTATGCAATACCTTTATGAGGCATAATTTGTACATAAATTTCATAATCATAATACTATAATCAAAACGCTCACATTGGATCACACAACCCCTCTGTCCCTATATACTTTTAATCATACATATAAATCCTACATATCATCACAACATCACTGAAACACCACCTACAAAGGTATAATCACATAATATATAATTCCATCCCCTCACTTGTATTAGTACATTATGGTGACCTGGTATCCATGGATACTGCTGTCCTTTCCGCGCCACCCTTTACCCCCTCCCCCCCGCTCCTCACTGAAACCATAAAACTCCCTCTCCCGTCATAACATGACCAGCTCTCTTACCAATTAAAATATTCACATAAAAATCTAGAGTAGAGAACAATCTTTATAAGTACATTATAGATCTCTAACACCTGCTGCAACAGGCTTATTTTACATGCTCCAAATATAATTTATCTATAACCTCATAACACTTCGTTACAGCGTCTCCCATCTTGTAATAAAAAAAATACCTACCACTCCTAAATCCATTTACATGTGTTTTAGAATAAAATGTTTTGCACTGTACATTGCAACACGTCTTTAATGATATACCAGCAGACGTCCACACAAGTACTACCTTTATATTTGATTGCTTAATACAACATTTCACTTGAACTTTCTATAAATCCTCTACATATACATAAATTATGGCCATGGCATTCAGCTTGCTCATGACTTATTTACATTGCTAACTAATATTAAAAGTAAATAACCCTTTACCACATACACTTGCAGTATTTCCTTCATAGCCCCCAGGTAAGACCCCATTAATTCTCCCTGTATAGATTCTTACAACTATGAATAACCCATGATATATAAAATTGTACCACCTGCCCTGTCACCCCCTATCCTCCCCACCCTCCCCTCTCTTTTCTACACATCATCTTCCACATCCTCGAATATGCCCTAACTCCACTGCTCTACCCTTTCATTCATCAATCACCCCCCTCCCCCGGTAGACAAGCCCATTTAAGAGGTTCCCCTCATCTCACCTCTAGTAAATCTCTGATCATCATAGTCCTATAGCTTTCTGGGAAACGTACATCCCACGTCCCACCATAAATTATCCTATTCCTACATTTTATTCTATACATGTTACCCTCTATGGCCTTAATTCTGACATCACCCTGCACCTCCCTCATCACCCATGACACATACAGGAAATCCACCACAACATACATCAATGCCCGCCTTAAGTCCCCACCCACACCCCCAATATCCAAACTCCTGCCAGTTTTGGGGAACTGGGCGTGATGGTTCGATTTTTTAAGGGAAAACGCCAAGTTAGGTAGTTTGGGTCTGGTGGGGAGTGGTCGTTTGCCAGAGTAGGGGAGTTCCCCACCTGTAACGCCTTCTGGATAGTTTACTTTGTAAACTGAGTGTAAGGTGGAATTCACCTCATTACAGATTCCCATCTGCTCTGGTAAGACGTATTTTGTTGTTCACTGTTGTTGGTAATGTCCATACGTACGGTTGACACTATTCATATTGGGTTATTGTTGTGGCCGTCAGCCATTAACTCCCGTACGTATTTTAGTATTTTTTTATATTCCTCAGGCCACCATCATTGTCTGGTTCACAGTGAGTGCGCCTAAACAGCGTGTGGGGAGAATAATTAAGTACTTGGTACTAGCAAGGTCTGGTCTCCTCGCATCTATCACTCAGCTTTGCTGCTAGCGGTTAGCTTATACTGTTACTCACCGAGTGGAGGGAAAATATTAGAAAGGACTTATAACCAGGACTTTTAACCAGCTAGGCGCCAACTACAGCCACACGGAGTCTATCAGTGACTCCTCCATCTGTCACTGTCATCAACTACCTTCACTCTTTCCCGGAGACGCCCAATTTGCTCTACAAGACTAGAGCTCTTCCACAGATAACCCGCACATAGAAGAGAGGAGCTTACGACGATTTACAAAGTCACACTAACAAAAAGGTGAGAAGGAGAGAGTATATATAGGCCAGCAGACAGGGACGGGAACAAGAGAGAGGGTGGTGGAGGAGTAATAGTAATAGTAGTAGTAGTAGTGGAGTCAGTCATATACTAAGAAAGAGGAGCACTGCACGGGATCTAGGGGCCAACAGAGGGTAGGAGCAAGGACAAATACAAGGCAGAAGAAAGAAAACAAAGGAGAAAGAAGAAAAAGGAAAGGGAATGAGGGAGAAGGGGAAAATAGAATCAGGTTAAGTCACGGGTGTTCTGAAGTTTGGAGCATTTAACAATGTAATGAGAAAGAGCCTCTACAGAGACAAAGCCAGGACTAAGATTCATACAAGGAAAGTTGTGTATAAGGGAGGATTCAACCAGACGGCGACTGTGAAAGTTGGGACGTAATGTCGACAGTTTTAGCAGAGGACCAGTCAATAGGATGACTGTGATCTCTGACATGACAGAAAAGAGCATTGATGGTGTCGACAAGCATAACACTACTTTTGTGCTCCTAAGTCTGACAGAAAGAGAACGGCCAGTTTCTCCAAAGTACTGAAGAGGACAGGAGGAACAAGAAATAGAGGGAGGGGAGGTATGAACTAGATTAGTGCGAAGAGTGTTAGTCTGGTGAAAAGTAAGTTTGATGTCTAAGGAACGGAGAGAGTTGCTGAGATTAGACAGACCGGAAATGTAATGAAGGCAGAGAGCAGGAGAGTTCCCAGGAGTAGAGAGTTTGGGAGAGAAGAAAGTTCGTTTAGCACCTGAGAAGGCAGAGTCTATGGAATGGGAAGGGTAGTTATTTAATAGACTCTGCGGCTAGGCGATGAGCAACACCAATCCGAATGGATTGGTGAACAACTGAAAGGAAATCTGAATGTGGTGCCTTCACCGCTAGGAGGCGAGCTTTGTCCTTCCCTGAAGCATTAGTGAGCATTGTGTTGGTGATTTTTTCCATGATCGGTTTGCCCCAGTGGGACTGTTTGTGCTCTTTGGGGAGAGCTGGTCTAGTGGAGGAGTATGCAAGGGTGTCCCACCGCACGGCTGCTTCAATGAACCTTAGGCCTTCAGCTCCTACCGCACCTCTCAAGTGTTCGGAGACAATTTCCTTGACTAGTCCATTGGAAGCCAAACACGAACACAGAAATGCAGATAAAGCTACCTGCGTTGCCTTGCGCACCCCTATACCTCCCAGTTGCACTGGGAGAGTTGCCTGATCCCATTGCTGATTTTCCAGTGACAGATTCAGTGCCTTGAAGATTGATATCAGGAGTGAGTCATATTAGTTGAGTGTTAGGTTCTCAAAAGAGGGTGCGCACCTCAGGAAGTGAGTCTTGGCAGAGTAAGACACTTTGTAAGGAGATACAGGGCATCAAGATCTCTTATTCTCTCCTCCATTCTCTTCAGGTCATTCAGTTTTTCCATGAGGACTGTGTCGATGGCCTGATGTCCCAGCGGTGCAAGATGCATTTCCGTTGCGCAATTTGGGAAAGGTATCTCCATTTTGCATACCTCACTACTCTGTACCTCAATACCTCAGGTGTAATAGTGCAGAGTGCAGGGTATGTTTGTAATGCTGTTAAATGTTAGCACTGACGATCTGAAGCAAATCAGAAGAGGCCTTCAAAAGTCATTATGTAGAAATTAATACCAAATTTCTTCAATTAAAATGGCTAATTAGGACATACGCAGCCATTCTCTAATTCTAACCTAACAATAAGAAACTCCAGCTTTGAAGCTAAACTGAAGAAGCATTCTCTTATCTTAAAGTGACTAATGTAATACAGTACACCAGAACATTAACCTGGAAGTCTCGTATAGAGTGGATTAATCGAGTTATAGGCACTGAAAAGTTGCAGAAAATTTGATGCAACACCCAGAAATTATAGTATGAAAAACGAAATATATTTTTTCCCAATTTCTTTCAAGAAAAAATAAAGTAGGACGTACACAGGTTAATATAAGTTCAATCATTTCATTGTCGATCAGGTTGTATCAAAGCTTTCAAGTCAATGTCCGTTCCTTAGTACGCCATGAGCTCAGCTCACTCAGATAAGCTGCGAGCACTAAATTTTGACCTAATATGAGAGAATGAGTCTATGCTGTAAGTGTGTATCATATAAAAAAAAATCCTGCAGCAGGCAGTGCGTAATGAGAAAAAACTGCGACAGTGTTTTTGGTTTAAAAGAGCGACTTTTGTGTATTTTCATATAGATCTTATGGCTTTATTCTATGTTTCTTGGTCTCATGTGATAGAATGGAAGATATATTAAAGAAATGAATATTATTTTGATTGGTTTCAGAAGTGAAAGTAGCTTGAAATTGAGCTCAGAGTTGCAGAAATGTTTTATTTTTGCCGATATTCCAGAGTACACAGATGACTTCACTTATCCAATACGTGTTCAACTGGCCAGTCTAATACTCATTTAGGAATGCACTGACATTATTTATACAATTATTACAATAATGCGGTAGTCTGTATAACAGTAAATCTTCAAAATGGAAAGCAAGCGTATTATAAGAGGTGACTGGAGACGTGACTAATGATCAAAGAAAATATTATTTTAGTACCAGAAATGTCTGCATTGTTTATTTTGAACCCCAATTTTAAATTGGCATTTCTTGAATTTTGAGTGAAATTGGCCAAATTACCAATTTCCAATCAATTTATTGGGTAATTGAAATAGTTGACTGGGCTGTTCTTTGAACTCAATCAATAGAATGGAAGACATACTAGCGAAATAGCTAGTATGTCTTCCATTATATAGCTAGTATGTTTTGGTATTTAAGAACTGCGTAGGTGCCATTTTTCCCATAATCTCGAAAAATTATATAAATATTCTGCAATTATATAATTGGATTGTATTTCCTGAAGAGGGAGTGCCTTGATGCCTGTGAGGGGCTCTTGATTTAAGAAATTACATTTATGTTTCCCTTGTTTGGGTCGTATCTAAATGCCTCCCATTCGACAGGAGCTGTGTAATCCCGTGTGGTATTGCACTTTAGCTTGATTACTTTAAAACAATTGTGAATGGCAACAATCGTTAATGGGTGATGCATCATAGCAAATGGCTCAAATGTTTCGTGTTTGGGAGCACAATTTCGCTGCGTCAGTGAAATTCGCGAGAGTATAATTTCGTCAGTTTTCCATCAAATTTTGTACTTTTTGTTTCATTACCTTCAGAAAAAGATTATCTACTATTTCATAAGATTTTTTTTTTAACTTAAATTTTGCGTCCCTGAGAACAAGTCTGAGATTAGACGTCACGACCCTGAGAACAAGTCTGAGATTAGACGTCACGACCCTGAGAGCAAGTTTGAGAGGAGACGTCGCGACCCTGAGAGCAAGTTTGAGAGGAGACGTCACGACCCTGAGAGCAAGTTTGAGAGGAGACGTCACGACCCTGAGAGCAAGTTTGAGAGGAGACGTCACGACCCTGAGAGCAAGTTTGAGAGGAGACGTCGCAACCCTGAGAGCAAGTTTGAGAGGAGACGTCGCGACCCTGAGAGCAAGTTTGAGAGGAGACGTCGCGACCCTGAGAGCAAGTTTGAGAGGAGACGTCACGACCCTGAGAGCAAGTTTGAGAGGAGACGTCACGACCCTGAAAGTAAAAATATTGGAACCTTAGAACTTAAAGAACCAAAAAACCTACTGAACGCTTCCTTTGAGGAAAAACAGCACTAAAAGTTTAACCTTGACGAGAGAATGCAGTCTCTAGTTATTGAAGGGAACCCAACAAAATTAGCATCCACACTGCTTCCACACAAGAAACATCTGTGTCATTTCCTATGATGCATCATCCATTAACGATTGTTGCCGTTAACAACTGTTTTAAAATAATCAAGCTAAAACGCAAAACCACTGGGATTACACAGCTCCTCTCGAATGTGAGGCATTTAGATACGAGACAAACAAGGGAAACAAATGTAATTTCTTAAATCAAGAGCCCCTCACCGGCACCGAGGCACTCCCTCTTCAGGAACCACAATCCAGTTATATAATTTCAGAATATTGATATAGTTTTTAGAGATTAAGTGAAAAATGGCACCTACGCGCTTCTTTAACAATACCAACTTTTTTCTCAGTAGGACATACGAATCTTGAAATTCTGAAGCTAATTAAAAATGGCTTTCCTGATATCTCAAGTACATCAGTTTCAGGAATGGTCTACTTAAAATTGAGCAGTGGACACCTGCACTTATCAACTGGTCCATAAACCTTTATCTAGTGACAGTTGACAATCGTTGAAATTTTGAACCCGATCGGAAGTTATAAACGATAGTCTTGAAGCAAGACGAAAGCATCATAGCTGTAAATATGTTGTTTATTGCACAAAGTTTATAAGGGTTTACTAAACTCATGAAAATAAAAAAAAATATTATAAAAAGGGGGGGGGGGGGGTTACTGCATCTCTCAATTGTCCCTTTTTTTTTATCAGTTCTGTTCAGAACTGTTCAGAACATTGGATTTCATGTTTGTTAAAGGAGTCAATTTTATTAAAAAATCAGTAAAATGTATAAATTACCATGTACAAAACCAAAATCTAATTCAGAATTACACCTAATTAAAATATACCAGCGCTTAAGAATTCTCTAGTTGTTATATGGTAGCCAGTTTATTTAGTTAAATTTGTCATTCAAAATTTACATAAAAATATAAAAGGCATAATGCCGTGAGCGGAACAATTCACAAATAACCTACACACAGAAGAATGAAACTTAGGACGACGTTTCTATCCGACTTCTGCTAGTTAATGGTTTAAGTCGGACCGAAACATCGTCATAAGCTTTATTCGCGTATATGCGGGTTATCTGTGTGAAACTTACTTAAAGTGATAGCCAACTTTCTTTTATGATCCCCCATGAACATAGATAGTATGAAGCCTATCAGCAAGAGCATTCTGAAGCAACTGTTTTGAATATACCAATTCCAAGTTATTTAATAATTTAATTAAAATTTTAAATTTTCACCTAAATAGTTTATTCATATTGACATCCTTCTAAGGCATTCTAGCAGCGCTAATATTTACAAGCCGATCAGAAGCAGTACTCTTTAATAGTCGATATATCTTATTTAATAAAACTGGCAGACTGGGACTTTCAGAATTCAACAACACACCTGAGTTAAAATTTGGATGCCCAGCAGTAGAGGAAGTCTTGAGGAATCCATCTCTTCCTGGTTTTATTATACAAATTAGTGCATTTGAAAATTTGCCAACACCCAAAGATAAAAATAATGGATATTATCTTGACCATTAAATATTAAGACCATTCACAATAGGTAAACTTTAAATTTCACACAATTTTACGCCTAAAATTGACCGTTGAGCACCTATACTTTTGAGTTTTATTCTCTGAGTAATCGAGCAAGTGAACATCTGAAGCTAGGGCTCCGTCACATGCTAAGTGTTCCTAGGATCTCTGCCCAGGTCCTGTCAACCAACCTGGATAATTTGACGCTACTCGGATGAGACCTTTTCTTATGAGCGAAATAACGAAAAATTGGAAGAAGAAAAAAATTAAATGGAAAAACCATCTAGCTTCAACTTCTAGCCCCCCCCCCCTTCCTCCCTTCCCTTTCAGGAATATCAGATAAATAAATATAATTGAAAATATTCTGAAAACATAAGTAAGTTTAATAATAGAGGTTAGCTCTTCACAAATATATATTATTGCTAACTGGTTATAACTATGACCATAATTTTTAAAGAGTTGGACCTGTAAGCCAGCGGAAGGCCTCGGTTAGAGGGCACAAAGCTCCAACGGCGGGTCATCATCTAAGACCCACGTCAGGAAAATGTTTCTTGACGAACCTAACCTAACCTAACCTTCACAAATATAATTCCTTAAGTAAGTATTCCAAAAAAAGATAACAACTGCCTTCCGTTTAGCAACAGTACAAGCCTCACATTACAAAGCCTCTATTTACTATTACAATTATTCAGTCAGAAGAGACACGGTTCTTCACCAAGTCACTCACTGTCCTTCACAGATCAAAGGGACCACCTAATCTTAACAACAGACCCCCACGCACAGGAAATCTGGGTCTAATCACAGAGCTCAAACAAACTCACTCTCGTACTCTTGTGGTTGGACACAAACTGATACGGTTCATGCTCTATTTCCCAAACACTCACTCTTCTCTACATACCAGCTTTTCACATTTAAAGTAAATTAACTAAATTTTTTTTTTTTAAAAACTAAATTTTTACCCTAAGCAGTTCTACAGTTATTGAAGAAGTCTGCAAACATGTTTTTACTTTCGCAAAACAAATACTAATCATAAATATTTATAAATAATGACAATGTTTCTTTCTACCCAACATGAATTAAACAAAACTTTTTTAAACCTTTAAACTCTCATAATTATATTTTTTTTATTAACACATCGGCCGCTTCCCACCAAGGCAGGGGGGGCCAGAAAAAAAGAAAAACTTTCATCATCATTCACTCTATCACTGTCTTGCCAGAGGCATGCGTACACTACAGTTATAAAACTGCAACATTAACACCCCTCCTTCAGAGTGCAGACACTGTACTTCCCATCTCCAGGACTCAAGTCCGGCCTGCCGGTTTCTCTGAATCCCTTCATAAATGTTACTTTGCTCTCACTCCAACAGCACGTCAAGTATTAAAAATCATTTGTCTCCATTCACTCCTATCAAATACGCTCACGCATGCTTGCTGGAAGTCCAAGCCTCTCGCACACAAAACCTCCTTTATCCCCTCCCTCCAACCTTTTCTAGGCCGACCCCTACCCCATCTTCCTTCCACTACAGATTTATACACTCTCGAAGTCATTCTGTTTCGTTCCATTCTCTCTACATGTCCAAACCACCTCAACAACCCTTCCTCAGCCCTCTGGAAAATAATCTTGGTAATCCTGCACCTCCTCCTAATTTCCACACTACGGATTCGCTGCATTATATTCACACCACACATTGTTCTCAGGCATGACATCTCCACTGCCTCCAGCCTTCTCCTTGTTGCAACATTCACCACCCATGCTTCACACCCATATAAGAGTGTTAGTATAACTATACTCTCATACATTCCCCTCTTTGCTTCCACGGACTAAGTTCTTTGTCTCCACAGACTCCTAAGTGCACCACTTACCATTTTACCCTCATCAATTCTATGATTCACCTCATCCTTCATAGACCCATCCACTGACACGTCCACTCCCAAATATCTGAATACAATCACCTCCTCCATACTCTCTCCTTCCAATCTGATATCCAATCTTCCGTTATCTAATATTTTTGTTATCCTCATCACCTTACTCTTTCCTATATTCACTTTCATTTTCTTTCTTTTACATACCCTACCAAACTCATCCACCATCCTCTGCAACTTCTCTTCAGAATCTACCAAAAGCACAGTGTCATCAGCAAAAAGCAGCTGTGACAACTCCCACTTTGTGTAAGATTCTTTATCTTTTAACCCCACACCTTTTGCCAACACCCGCGCATTCACTTCTCTTACAATCTCATCTATAAATATATTGAACAACTATGGTGACATCACACATCCTTGTCTAAGGCCTACTTTTACTGGGAAATAATCTCCCTATCTCCTACATACTCTAACCTGAGCCTCACTATCCAAGTATAGGCTCTTCACTGCTCTCAGTAACCTACCTCCTATTCCATACACTTCCAACATCTGCCACATTACCGCCTTATCCACCCTGTCATACGCCTTTTCCAAACACCTCTTTACCCTTATCTAAATACTGTCCAGCTATATGTTTCACTATAAACACTTGGTCTACACACCCCCTACCCTTCCTAAAACCTCCTTGTTCATCTGCTATCCTACTCTCCGTCTTGCTCCTAATTCTTTCAATAATAACTCTACCATACACTTTACCATGTATACTCAACAGACTTATCCCCGTATAATATTTACACTCTCTGTTGTCCCCTTTGCCTTTATACAAAGGAACTATGCATGCTCTGTGCCAATCCCTAGGTACCTTACCCTCTTCCATACATTTATTAAATAACAACACCAACCACTCCAAAACTATATATCCACCTGCTTTTGACGTTTCTATCTTTATCCCATCAATCCCAGCTACCTTACCCCCATTCATTTTACCCACTGCCTCACGAACTTTCCCCACACTCACTCCTACAAGATATTATTCCTCCTTGCCCTATGCACGAAATCACAGCTTCCCTGTCTTCATCAACATTTAACAATTCCTCAAAATATTCCCTCCATCTTCCCGATACCTCTAACACTCCATTTAATAACTCTCCTCTCCCATTTTTAACTAACAAATCCATTCTTTCACTAGACTTTCTCAACTTGTTAATCTCACTCCAAAACGTTTTCTTATTTTCAACAAAATTTGTTGATAACATCTCACACACTCTCTCATTTGCTCTCTTTTTACATTGCTTCAACACTCTATTAACCTCTCTTTTTCTCTTCATATACTCTTCCCTCCTTGCATCACTTCCACTTTGTAAAAACCTCTCATATGCTATATTTTTCTCCCTTACTACTATCTTTACATCATCATTCCACCAATCGCTCTTCTTCCCTCCCACACCCACTTTCCTGTAACCACAAACTTCTGCTGAACACTCTAACACTGCATTCTTTAACCTACCCCATACATCTTCGACCCCATTGCCTACACTCTCATTTGCCCATCTATCATCCAATAGTTGTTTATATCTTACCCTAACTGCCTCCTCTTTTAGTTTATAAACCTTCACCTCTCTCTTACTGCTTCTATTTTCCTTGTATCCCATCTACCTTTTACTACCATTTTAGCTACAACTGAAAAGTTATCTGATATATCTGTGGCCCCTCTATAAACATGTACATCTACTCAACAGTCTTTTATCTACCAATATGTAGTGCAACAAACTACTGTTATTACGCCCTACGTCATATCTTGTATACTTATTTTTCCTCTTATTATAATTATACTATATTACAACATTCTCTGGTGTGCTTCAAATAGTTTATAAATAAAACATAAATTTACCATGGCTGCATACATCAGTTAGGAAGGTTTACCAGACATTTAATTCAAGAAATATGAAAGCCAAGCTGCTTCACTGAATTTAACTGAGATTCGTGCAGAAATCAAATTTAACTAGCTTATACAAAATTATTTTGGAATGATAACAATGTAGTTATTGTAGTAGATACTAATTTACTCACAAACACACACGATCACACACACACACATACATAAGCTCCTCTCCTCTATGTGCGGGTTATTTGTGTATTGTTCCAGTCACGGTATTGTGCCTTTTTTTGTTATTTATGGGTGCCTGGCAAACCTAGGAATAGCGTTTTGACAACTATGTAGGGAATCGTTCAAGACTGTACACCGTGTACACTAGGCACATATTGCAGCACTAATATGGAACCCACACCTGATTAAACACGTCAAGAAATTAGAGAAAGTTTAAAGGTTTGTAACAAGACTAGTCCCGAAGCTAGAGGGTATGTCCGACGAGGAGAGGTTAAGGGTAATTAACCTGACGACACTGAAGGACAGGCAGGATAGAAGGAACATAACGATATATAAAATACTGAGAGGAATTGAGAAGGTGGATAGAGACAGTATGTTTCAGAGAAGGGACACAGAAACAACTGGAAGTTAAAGACTCCGATGAGTCACAGGGATGTTAGGAAGTATTTCTTCAGTCATTGAGTTGTCAGGAAGTAGAACAATCTAGAGAATGATGTACTGGAAGCAGGATCTACACATAGCTTCAAGAAAAGATGGGATAAAGCTCATGGAGCAGGAAGAGAATGGACCTAGTAGCGTCTGGCGAAGAAGCGGGGCCAGAAGCTGTAACTCGACGCCTGCAAGCACAAATTGTTAATAAATAGGTAGAAACACGCGCCTTGAATGCCTCAACACTTCCTCTTTCCTCAAGACAAGATAATTCATTCAGCAAATTAAATTTCCGGTGCTAAATCAAATTAAACTGTCTTATCGTCCTAATGAGGTCGTCAAAACTTTCCAGTTTTCAAGAGAACAACTTTTTAGCATTTTACATATCATGACTAACAAGTAACGAGGTGGTCGTAATAGTTGGTGAATGTGAGGCGCTGGAGTGGTGTGGATGGTCGTAATAGTTGGTGAATGTGAGGCGCCGCTGGAGTGGTGTGGATGGACGTAATAGTTGGTGAATGTGAGGCACTGGAGTAGTGTGGATGGTCGTAATAGTTGGTGAATGTGAGGCGCTGGAGTGGTGTGGATCATCGTAATAGTTGGTGAATGTGAGGCGCTGGAGTGGTGTGGATGGTCGTAATATTTGATGTATGTGATGATGTGGAATGGTGTGGATGGTCGTAACAGTTAGCCTTTTCAGTGTGTTATGGTGTACACGGTCTCATTAAGTGGTCCATGTAAGGTGTTGTGAGGTATATGGTCTGATTTAGTGGTCCTAGTGAAGAGTTGGGCGGAGATCCTTCTCTTATTAAGTGGTCCTTATGAAGTGTTGGGGTCGTGTCCATGGTCTTATTAATTGGTCTTTGTGTAGAAGTGTTCTTGTTTAGATGTCTTAACAACTGGTCCTTTCAGGAAGGTTTGGTGGTGGATAAACTAAAACGTTGGTACGTGTAAGGGATTGTGATATATATATATATATATATATATATATATATATATATATATATATATATATATAATATCTTTATTTTCAACAAGTACATGTACAAGGTATACAGGCCTAGCTGACATCAATGGCATACTACTATATAGAAAGCCCCTTGTTATGCAGAGCAGTTCGGGCAAATTAGGTCAGTTTTGTCCCAAGATGCGACCCACACCAGTCGATAACATCCAGGTACCCATTTTACCGATATACTAGCGATATACTAGCAGCCAAAAATACCCACAACCCAGCAAACCGCCCCGACTGGATCACGATCTATCCTTGGAAGACTGGCAAGCTCTTAGCATGGGACTAAACCTGTGTGTCGACACTGGCTGACACCTACATCATTCACAGTGTCGGGCGACAGGGAGGAGCTGTTGACCACAGGGATTTGTACAAGATCGGCAAGTACAGGGACATTAGCCAACAGTATCAATTTGTCCCAGTGGTATCAGAGACCTTTGGATCATGGGGAAAACATGCAACACGTTTCCTTAAAGAACTGGGTTCCAGACTCATCGACACCACCAGGGACCCAAGGGCAGCCACTTTCATGTTCCAGTGCCTCAGCGTGGCCATCCAGAGGGAAAATGCATGCTGCATACTGGGCTCGTATCCATCTTCAGAGGATCTGAAGGAGATTCATAATCTTTGATATATTGTACCAATATATTCATGTTCATGTTTGTGTTTTCTGCCAATGTATTCTGTTTTTTAATAAAGCACTTATATAATATATATAAAGGGGTGGTAGGAGAAGAAAATATTCAAACAGCTCCGGTGAGAACCTTGAGTTATCCCTGAGGTACGTTTAATGTCTTCTCTGAGGATGAGGGTCCCCAATAAAGTTCTAGAGGTGGTACCTCCTATATATATATATATATATATATATATATATATATATATATATATATATATATATATATATATATATATATATATATATATATATATATATATATATATATATATATATATATATGTCATGCCGATTAGGTAAAACTGGTCAATTAGCAAGAACTACTCTAAAATTAAGTCCTTTCTAAAATTTTCTCTTATACGTTTAAAGATATATTTTTTCATTTATGTTAATGTAAGAATATATAATTTTGTACCAAGAGAAATTTTGAAAACCTACCTAACCTTATTACAACAAGCGCAATTTAATTTAGCCTAACCCAACTAAATATATTTTAGATACGTTAACATTAATTTAATAATAAACAAACATAATGAAATATTTTTTTCGTTATGTTCAGAATGATTTTGGCGAAATTATTGCATACACAAATTTTCACTTGTCTTATATGGCAAGGTGAGCGTTGCTATTTAAGCTAAATCGAAGTTTTACCTAATCGGCACGACATATATATATATATATATATATATATATATATATATATATATATATATATATATATATATATATATATATATATATATATATATATATATATATATATATATATATATATATATATCGAGCCGAATAGGTAAAACTCGTCAATTAGTAAGAACTCATTTAAATTTAAGTCCTTTCTAAAATTTTATGTTATACATTTAAATGTATTTTTTTTCATTCATATTAATATAAAAATTTAATGATTTTGTACCAAAAGAAGCTTTGGAAACCATATTATAACAAGCGTTATTTAATTTAGCCTAATCCAACTAAATATATTTTATATAGGTTTACAATAATTAAATAATAAACACAAAAAAATCTATTTTTTTACGTTAGGTTCAGAATGATTTTTGTGAAATTATTGTATACACAAATTTTCGTTTACCTTATTTCACAAGAAGTGCGTTGCTGTTTAAGCTAAAATCGCAAGTTTTACCTACTCGGCACGACATTTATATCATATGTGTGAATTTACGTGTTTTTATGTATAAGTATAATGCAGTAGTGTGGAAAATTATATATTAATGCTTTTTGTATTGTATTTTCATGAAATTAATTTGAAGGTGGTGATATAATTTTTGAAAAGCTGGTGATTTTACTTAATATATGAATGGAAGAGGGTAAGTACTTAGAGACTGGCAGAGAGCTTGCATAGTCCCTTTGTATAAAGGCAAAGGAGACAAAATAGAGTGTAAGAATTAGGGGAATAAGTATGTTGAGTATATCTAGTAAAGTGTATGGTAAAGTTATTATTGAAAGAATTAAGAGTAAGACGGAGAGCAGATGAACAATGAGGCTTCAGGAAGGGTAGGGGGTGTTTAGAGATTATTTCCCAGTAAAAGTAGAGCTTAGGGATGCGTGGTGTCACCATTGTTATTTAATATATTTATTGATGTAGTTGCAAGAGAAGTGAATGATGGTGTGTTGGAAATATGTGTGAGAATAAAAGATAAAGAATCTAACACAAAGTGGGAGTTGTCACAGATGCATTTTGCTGATAACACTGTGATTTTGGGAAATTCTGAATTTAGGAGGGTATGTACAGAACGGAAATTAAAAGTGAATATAGGAAAAAGTAAGGTGATGAGAATAAAAAAAAGGGAAATGATAGATCGGAGGGAGGGAATATGGAGGAAGTGAATGTGTTCAGATATTTGGGAGTGAACTTGTCAACAGATGGGTCTATGAAGGACGAGGGCAAAAATATAGGAGGTGCACTGAGGAGTCTGTGGAGACAAAGACCATTATCAACGGAAGAGGGAAATGTATGAGAGTATAATGGTACTAACGATCTTATGTGGGTGAAGAGCATGTGTGGTGAATGCTGGAGGAAGTGGAGATGTAGTATCTGAGGGCAATGTGTGGTGTGAACATTGTGTAAACATTTTGGGGATTAGAAGGTGCGGGGTTAATAAAAGCATCTTCCAGAGGGCTGAAGCAGGGTTGTTGAGGTGATTTGGTTATTTAGAGAGGATGGAACAAAACATAATGATTTGGAGTGCGTATATATCAGTAATGGAAGGATAGCGGGGTAGGGATTCAGCAACACTAGTTGGCCGAACTTGAGTCTGGAATTGAGAAGTACAGTGTCTGCACTCTAAAGAAGAGGTGGAGACATGTTTCAGATTATGAACTGCAGTATCAGCGCGCCTCTGGCAAGAGAGTGATGAAGGGGATGATGATGAGGGTGATTCTTCTTTTTTCGGGTCACCCTGCCTCGTTCCTTCGATGTGTTAAAAAAAAGTTTGGAAGGGACTTAATCTTACTTTTATTATTTATAACTGATAATGGCATTGTTTTTATGGTATGGATTAGCGGATTCCTCTTTTTATTCTTTATCCCACATCGTTATGTAACCCAGTCTTCCTCTTCCCCATCTCTAATCTTTCCTCCGTATCCTTTCCTCTTTACCCAGTCTTTCATCTCTTCTTTAATATCTCTGTCTCTTCTCTCACTATTCCATGAGTGATAATATATCTTATCTGGTGATATACATCACTAATTTTCCCACTTTATCTAATTTAGCAAGTGACTCACTATTATAACGTTAGATTGTAAAAAATTAATAATTGCTTAAATTAGTGTTTTCCATTTGCAATTAGTAAATTTTGACGAAAATTCGAGAAGTTCTTTCAAAGGAAAGAAGGTCACTGTTTTTGTGTTTTGACCAAACTGTCCGATTTCCAGTGAACTCACCGTTGTTGCAGTGCTGAGTACAGGTGATCATCGGCCATCGTAGATTTAAGTTTTGATTTGTTGTAGTTCATCACATAAAATATCTGCTAAGGTATGGATGCTGACCCAAGCATTACAAGCCTCTTATATGCATGAATTTTGGAAATGCTTACACACCTGGAAGCGTGAGTGACTTGAATTGCTCCAGAAGCGATGGATCACATAGCTGGTCAATAAGCTCAAGTTGAAGGTTAATGGAGGCTTTATCAACATCATTTGAAACAGGAGAACAACTCTGGACGTGGCATACTCCATCATTTTTTAAATTTCGGAAACGATGTTTAGCTTCGGTATGAGAGTCAAGAAACAGTGAAGAATAATTATTTGTGTTTTTTGTTAAAACAGCAAAATGGAAAAGTGACCCAACTAGATATTTTTAAATCTCAAGATAAATTATTAAATTGTTCCATAAGTTCACTCTTGCGGTGATACAACTCTTGTCTAGTGGATCATTTTCTTTGCAATTTTGAAGTGATTTCGTTTATGTGGTCGATGATATTATCAGTAATTGCAAAGCCAGAGAGCTAACTTTCATCATTCAACTGTGCGAAATTAAGCTAAAACACATACCTTATACACGTTAAAAAAGTGAATTGTTACAACGTCTAAGCTGCTACGACTGCTCCACATTCTGTTATCTCATATAAGATAAAGTATATTTTCGATTTTTTTAAAACACCCAAAGAATAAGACTGAATTCCTTAAGGCAGCATTTTGCCCTCACCTGAACTGTTATGTCATAATTTATCAAACTATTTCACGAACATCAGTGTAAATGTATGTTTATTATGACCTCAAACACTTGGAATATTGCTGCAAGATATGAAAGAAAATTAGATCTGTCCTTCAGGAGAATCTCATTTACCTAGAGGAGTTCCTCTATCTGTCCTTCACCCCTCCTGCAGTCTGTTTCCCACACCCCTCATCTCTATTTCCATCTCTTAATCTCTCTTATTCTCGTAGCGTTCTCGTGGTCTCTAGTTATTACCCGCTAGCTCTTATTCCTGTCTTCTTCTCTAATCCCAGTATATAACTAGTTCCATTTGTGTGTTGTACAAGATTTTTCTTATGTGTGCTTTTTACAGAAGATATTGTTACACACTTAATATAACATTACAAACACACACACACATATATATATATATATATATATATAATATATATATATATATATATATATATATATATATATATATATATATATATATATATATATATATATATATGTGCCGATTAGGTAAAACTTGCGATATTGGCTTAAATAGCAACGCTCACCTTGCCATATAAGACAAGTGAAAATTTGTGTATGCAATAATTTGCCAAAATCATTCTGAACATAACGAAAAATATATTTCATTGTGTTTGTTTATTATTAAATTAATGTTAACGTATCTAAAATATATTTAGTTGGGTTAGGCTAAATAAATTGCGCTTGTTGTAATAAGGTTAGTAGGTTTTCAAAGTTTCTCTTGGTACAAAATTATAAATTTTTACATTAACATAAATGAAAAATATATCTTTAAACGTATAAGAAAATTTTAGAAAGGACTTATTTTAGATGAGTTCTGCTAATTGACAGTTTACCTAATCGGACAGACATATATATATATATATATATATATATATATATATATATATATATATAATATATATATATATATATATATATGTCGTGCCGATTAGGTAAAACTGTCAATTAGCAAGAACTCATCTAAAATTAAGTCCTTTCTAAAATTTTCTCTTATACGTTTAAAGATATATTTTTTTCATTTATGTTAATGTCAGAATTTATAATTTTGTACCAAGAGAAACTTTGAAAACCTACCTAACCTTATTACAACAAGCGCAATTTAATTTAGCTTAACCCAACTAAATATATTTCAGATACGTTAACATTAATTTAATAATAAACAAACACAATGAAATATATTTTTTTCGTTATGTTCAGAATGATTTTGGCGAAATTATTGCATACACAAATTTTCACTTGTCGTATATGGCAAGGTGAGCGTTGCTATTTAAGCCAAAATCGCAAGTTTTACCTAATCGGCACGACTATATATATATATATATATATATATATATATATATATATATAGGGAGGTACCACCTCTAGAACTTTACTGGGGACCCTCATCCTCAGAGAAGAAGGGAAAACTCGAGGTTCTCACCGGAGCTGTTTGAATATTTTCTTCTCCTACCACCCCTATATATATATATATATTATATAAGTGCTTTATTAATAGACAGAATACATTGACAGAAAACACAAACATGAACATGAATATATTGGTACAATATATCAAAGATTATGAATCTCCTCCAGCTCCTCTGAAGCCGGATACGAGCCGTCTCCCACCGAGGCAGGGTGACCTCCGAGGCAGGGTGACCACCGAGGCAGGGTGACCTCCGAGGCAGGGTGACCCAAAAAGAGCGAAAATCCCCAAAAAGAAAATAATTTAATCATCATTCAACACTTTCACCACACTCATACATAATCACTGTCTTTGCAGAGGCGCTCAGATACGACAGCTGAGAATAAGTCCCTCCCAGCTGTCACTATCCCAGACCCCTCCTTTAAAGTGAAGGCATTGTACTTCCCATTTCCAGGACTCAAGTCCAACTAAATCAATTAACTGGTTTCCCTGAATCCCTTCACAAAATATTACCCTGCTCACACTCCAACAGGACCCAAAAACCATTCGTCTCCATTCACTCCTATCTAACACGCTCACACCTGCTTGCTGGAAGTCCAAGCCCCTCGCCCACAAAACCTCCTTTATCCCCACCCTCCAACCTTTTCGAGGACGACCCCTACCCCGCCTTCCTTCCCCTACAGATTTATACGCTCTCCAAGTCATTCTACTTTGATCCATTCTCTCTAAATGACCAAACCACCTCAACAACCCCTCTTCAGCCCTCTGACAAATACTTTTAGTAACTCCATACCTCCTCCTAATTTCCACACTCCGAATTTTCTGCATAATATTTGCACCACACATTGCACTTAGGACATGTCCACTGCCTCCAGCCTCCTCCTCGCTGCAGCATTTGCAACCCATGCTTCATACCCATATAAGAGTGTTGGTACCACTATACTTTCGTACATTCCCTTCTTTGCCTCCATGGATAACGTTTTTTGTCTCCACAGATACCTCAACGCACCACTCACCTTTTTTCCTTCATCAATTCTATGCTTAAGCTCATCCTTCATAAACCCATCCGCTCACAAGTCAACTCCCAAATATCTGAAAATATTTACTTCTTCCATAATCCCTCTCTCCAATGTGATAGCCAATTTTTCTGTATTTAAATCGTTTGATACTCTCATCACCTTACTCTTATATATGTTCAATTTCAACTTTCTACCTTTACACACTCTCCCAAACTCGTCAACTAACCTTTGCAACTTTTCTTTAGAATCTCCCATAAGCGCAGTATCATCAGCAAAAAGTATCTGTGTCAACTCCCATTTTGCATTTAATTCCCCATAATATAATCCCACCCCTCTCCCCAACACCCTAGCATTTACTTCTTTTACAACCCCATCTATAAATATATTAAACAACCATGGTTACATTACACATCCCTGTCTAAGACCTACTTTTACCGGGAAATAATCTCCCTCTCTCCTACACACCCTAACCTGAGCCTCACTATCCTCATAAAAACTCTTTACAGCCTTCAGTACCTTACTACCTATTCCACACACTTGCAATATTTGCCACATTGCTCCCCTATCCACTCTGTTATATGCCTTTTCTAAATCCATAAATGCAATGAAAACTTCCCTACCTTTATCTAAATACTGTTCACATATATGTTTCACTGTAAACACTTGATCTACACATCCCCTACCCACTCTAAAGCCTCCTTGCTCATCTGCAATCCTACTATCTGTCTTACCTCTAATTCTTTCAACAATAACCCTGCGATACACTTTACCTGGTATACTCAGTAAACTTATTCCCCAAAAATTCTTACAATCTCTTTTATCCCCCTTCCCTTTATATAAAGGAACTATACATGCGCTCTGCCAATCCCTAGGTACCTTCCCCTCTTTCATACATTTCTTAAACAAAAATACCAACCATTCCAACATTATATCCCCCCTGCTTTTAACATTTCTGTCATGATTCCGTCAGTTCCAGCTGCTTTACCCCCTTTCATTCTACGTAATGCCTCACGCACCTTCCCCACACTCACATCCTGCTCTTCTTCACTTCTAAACGATGTTATACCTCCCTGGAAAGTGCATGAAATTACGCTTCCCTTTTTTCATCGACATTTAAAAGTTCCTCAAATTATTTCCGCCATTTACCCAATACCTCCAGCTCCCCATCTACTAACCTCCCTACTCTGTTTTTAACTGACAAATCCATTCGTTCCCTATGCTTTCTTAACTTGTTTATCTCACTCAAAATTTCTTGACAGAACCTCTCCCACTCTTTCATCTGCTCTCCTTTTGCACTCTCACCACTCTCTTCACCTTTCGTTTACTCTCCATATACTCTGCTCTTCTATTAACACATCTATTTTGTAAAAACCTCTCATAAGCTACCTTTTTCTCTTTTATCACACCCTTTACTCCTTCATTCCACCACTCAGTCCTCTTTCCTACTTCACCCACCCTCCTATAGCCACAAACTTCTGCCCCACATTCTAATACTGCATTTTTAAAACTATCCCAACTTTCTTCAACCCCCTCCCCCCACTACTCCTACTTGCACTAGCCCACCTTTCTGCCAATAGTTGCTTATATCTCACCCTAACTTCCTCCTCCCTTAGTTTATACACTTTTACCTCTCTCTTACTTGCTGTTGCCATTTTCTTTTTGTCCCATCTACCTTTTACTCTAGCTGTAGCTACAACTAAATAATGATCCGATATATCCTTTGCCCCTCTATAAACATGTACATCCTGAAGCCTACCCATCAACCTTTTATCCACCAATACATTATCTAACAAACTACTTTCATTACGTGCTATATCGTACCTTGTACACTTATTTATCCTCTTTTTCATAAAATATGTATTACTTATTACCAAACCTCCTTCTACACATAGCTCAATTAACGGTTCCCCATTTACATTTACCCCTGGCACCCCAAATTTACCTACTACTTCCTCCACAACATTTTTACCCACTTTAACATTAAGATCCCCAACCACAAGTACTCTCTCATTTGGTTCAAAACTCCCCACACACTCACTCTTTCTCTCCTCTACACTTATCTTTTATCCAGGTGCATAAACACTTATTATAACCCACTTTTCACATCCACCCTTTATTTTACTCCACATAATCCTTGAATTTATACATTAATAATCCATCTTTACCTGCCATAACTGATTATTTAACATTATTGCCACTCCTTCTTTAGCTCTAACTCTATTTGAAACTCCTGACCTAATCCCATTTATGTCTCCCCACTGAAACTCTCCTACCCCCTTCAACTTTGTCTCACTTAAAGCAAGGACATCCAACTTCTTTTCATTCATAACATCTACAATCATCTCTTTCTTATCATTCGCACAACATCCACGCACATTCAAACATCCCACTTTGACGGTTTTCTTCTTTTTCTTTTTAGTAAGCTATACAAGGAAAAGGGGTTACTAGCCCATTGTTCCCGGCATTTTAGTTGACTTTTAAAACACGCATGGCTTACGGAGGAAAAATTCTTATTCCACTTCCCAATGGATATGAAAGGAAAAGAAATAAGAACAAGAACTATTAAGATAAAATAAAAAAAAACTCAGATGAGTGTGTATACATAAACGTGTATATGTATGAATAGTGTGACCTAAGTGTAAGTAGAAGTAGCAAGACGTACCTGAAATCTTGCATGTTTATGAGACAGAAAAAAGACACCAGCAATCCTACCATCATGTAAAACAAATACAGGCTTTTGTTTTACACCCACTTGGCAGATGGGGTGGTAGGAGAAGTGGAATATTCAAATGGCTTCAGAAATAAATCCAAATATTCTTCCTGAAGCCTTTATACTTTCGGCTATGCACAAGACGGCCTAATATATATAATATATTAGCTTCTGGAGGACTATCGTGTCATTCAAAAAACGTCGGATAGTGAGAATGAAATTAGCTCTGAGGCACCCACACCAGTGTATGTCCTCGGATCATGGTAAAACATCTAGCTTTGTGGGGTGCATGATTCTTGTAGGATTGTATGGGCCAGTGGGCTAGAGAGTCGTGAATTTTCTCTCACCATGAGGCGGGCCAAAATGACATGGGTTTGAATTCTCGGCTAGTTGCAGTGTTGTTATTGATATTTATATATATATATATATATATATATATATATATATATATATATATATATATATATATATATATATATATATATATATTTATTTATTTATTTATTTATATATTTATTTATTTATTTATCATTTACCAAACTGCAGCAGACCAGGGTTCGACCCCATATCAAATTGTCCTGTCTCAAGAGACAATAGAACGTACATGTCACCTTATCCACTCTGCCATCGATCGATGGCGTAGTGGATAAGGTAACACGTATGTTGTGTTGTGTCTTGAGGTGGGACAATGTATTGTGGGGTCGAACCCTGTCCTGCTGCAGTTTGAGAAAATGATTCAATACCACATGTTTCGTGGTTTCATTGTGTGTGTGTGTGTGTGTGTGTGTGTGTATACTGTGCTGGGGACCCTCATCCTCAGAGAAAAGAATATACTTACTTTAGGGAAAACTTAAGGTTCTCCCTGGAGCTGTTTGAATATTGTCTTCTGCCACCCCTATATTCTATATTCTAAGTAGAATTTATTTAAAGACAAAATACATTAACAAAAATCCAATAGGGAGCGGTGGGTCACGTGCCCAGAATGATGCACGCATTTTCCCTCTGGATCGCAACACTGAGTCTCTGAAAGAAGAAGCTGGCCGCCCTGTGATCCTTAGTTTCTGTGATGAGTTTTTCACCCAGCTCTTTCAGGAACTTTAGCGCGCACTTACCCCATGCTCCAAGGGTCTCCGAACCTATTGGGAAGAAGTTATAGCAAGGGGAAAGGCCTTCATATTTGCGGGTCTTCTAGGTCTTCCTGTAGCTGGCGGCTCCACCCTCTTCAGCTTCAGAGTATGGCAAGTAGGGGACTGCCAATGCGGCAGTACAGGTGTAGTTCCAGTCAATCTGCTTACCGTCTTTCCAGAGTAGCGTAGTGGCTCCATCAGGACGCTTTTGACCTCCATCAGACCTCTGCACTTGGAGTTCCCGTGGAGCTGGGCAACTGGCTGTGGCGAGGCTTCTCTTTATGATGTCGTTGACCTCCTCATGTCTAGCATATTTCCCTTCCGATGTGTGACACATGAGTCCAGGAAGTCTGACTTTTAATATATATATATATATATATATATATATATATATATATATATATATATATATATATATATATATATATATATATATATAAACACTGATCTCTGGCCGACGGAATATTTCGCCTGCTCTTGCGAATTCCTAGCATTGTAAAACTCTCTAGTTGTGTCGATGCATGCAGGGGATGAGATGAAAATCTGTAAGCCACCTGCCTGAAAGCTGGCTGCCTTGGATCAACGTCTAGCGTGAGCTGGATGCCTAGGTATTGGTCCAGTGTGGTACGGTCGGTAAAGCACTGCGTTCCTGTCACAAGGTTCGTAGGGTCGAGTCTCCGTCGGCCAGAGATCAGTGTTTGTGAATATTTCGCCTGCTCTTGCGAATTCCTAGCTATATATATATATATATATATATATTTTTTTTTTTTTTATTAACACATCGGCCGATTCCACCAAGGCAGGGTGGCCCGAAAAGAAAAACTTTCATCATCATTCACTCCATCACTGTCTTGCCAGAAGGGTGCTTTACACTACAGTTATAAAACTGCAACATTAACACCCCTCCTTCAGAGTGCCGGCACTGTACTTCCCATCTCCAGAACTCAAGTCCTGCCTGCCGGTTTCCTGAACCCCTTCATAAATGTTACTTTGCTCACACTCCAACAGCACGTCAAGTATTAAAACCATATGCCTCCATTCACTCCTATCAAATACGCTCACACATGCTTGCTGGAAGTCCAAGCCCCTCGCACACAAAACTTCCTTTACCCCCTCCAACCTTTCTTAGGCCGACCCCTACCCCGCCTTCCCTCCACTACAGATTTATAAACTCTCGAAGTCACTCTGTCTCGTTCCATTCTCTCAACATGTCCAAACCACCTCAACAACCCCTCCTCAGCTCTCTGGACAATCGTTTTGGTAATCCCGCACCTCCTCCTAATTTCCAAACTCCGAATTCTCTGCATTATATTCACACCACACATTGACCTCAGACATGACATCTCCACTGCCTCCAGCCTTCTCCTCGTTGCAACATTCATCAACCATGCTTCACACCCATATAAGAGCGTTGGTATAACTATACTCTCATACATTCCTCTCTTTACTTCCATGGACAAGGTTCTTTGTCTCCACAGACTCCGAAGTGCTCCACTCACCTTTTTCCCCCTCATCAATTCTATGATTCACCTCATCCTTCATAGACCCATCCGCCGACATGTCCACTCCCAAATATCTGAATACATTCACCTCCTCCATACTCTCTCCCTCCAATCTGATATCCAATCTTTCGTCACTTATTCTTTTTGTTATCCTCATCACCTTACTCTTTCCTATATTCACTTTCAATTTTCTTCTTTTACACACCCTACCAAATTCATCCACCAACCTCTGCAGCTTCTCTTCAGAATCTCCCAAAAGCACAGTGTCATCAGCAAAAAGCAACTGTGACAACTCCCACTTTGTATTTGCTTCTTTATCTTTTAGCCCAACACCTCTTGCCAAGACCCTCGCATTCACTTCTCTTACAACCCCATCTATAAATATATTGAACAACCACGGTGACATCACACATCCTTGTCTAAGGCCCAATTTACTGGGAAATAGTCCCTTCCCTCCTACACACTCTAACCTGAGCCTCACTATCCTCATAAAAACTTTTCACTGCTTTCAGTAACCTTCCTCCTATTCCATACACCTGCAACATCTGCCACATTGCCCCCCTATCCACCCTATCATACGCCTTTTCCAAATCCATAAATGCCACAAAAACATCTTTACCCTTATCCAAATACTGTTCACCTATATGTTTCACTGTAAGCACTTGGTCTACACACCCCTACCTTTCCTAAAGCCCCTTGTTCATCTGCTATCCTGCTTTCTGTTTTACTCTTAATTCTTTCAATAATAACTCTACCATACACTTTACCAGGTACACTCAACAGACTTATTCCCCTATATTTTTTGCACTTTCTTTTGTCCCCTTTGCCTTTATACAAAGGAACAATACACGCTCTCTGCCAATCCCTAGGTACCTTACCCTCTTCCATACATTTATTAAATAATAGCACCAACCACTCCAAAATTATATCCCCACCTGCTTTTAACATTTCTATCTTTATCCCATCAATCCCAGCTGCCTTACCCCTTTCATTCTACCCACTGCCTCACGAACTTCCCTACACCCACAACTGGCTCTTCCACACTCCTACAAGATGTTATTCCTCCTTGCCCTACACACGAAATCACAGCTTCCCTGTCTTCATCAACATTTAACAAATCCTCAAAATATTCTCTCCATCTTCCCTATACCTCTAACTCTCCATTTAATAACTCTCCTCTCCTATTTTTAGCTGTCAAATCCATTTGTTCTCTAGGCTTCCTCAACTTATTAATCTCATTCCAAAACTTTTTCTTATTTTCAACAAAATTTGCTGATAACATCTCACCCACTCTCTCATCTGCTCTCTTTTACATTGCTTCACCACTCTTTTAACCTCTCTTTTCTCTCCATATACTCTTCCCTCCTTGCATCACTTCTACTTTGTAAAAACCTCTCATATGCTAACTTTTCTCCCTTACTACTCTCTTTACATCATCATTCCACCAATCACTCCTCTTCCCTCCCACCCACTCGCCTGTAACCACAAACTTCTGCTGAACACTCTAACACTACATTTTTAAATCTACCCCATACATTTTCGACCCCATTGCCTACACTCTCACTAGCCCATCTATCCTCCAATAGTTGTTTATATCTTACCCTAACTGCCTCCTCTTTTAGTTTATAAACCTTCACCTCTCTTTTACTTTCTGATTCTATTTTCCTTTTATCCCATCTACCTTTTACTCCCACTGTAGCTATAACTAAAAAGTGATCTGATATATCTGTAGCCCCTCTATAAACATGTACATCCTGAAGTCTACTCAACAGTCTTTTATCTACCAATACATAGTCCAACAAACTACTGTCATTACGCCCTACATCATATCTTGTATACTTATTTATCCTCTTTTTCTTAAAATATGTATTACCTATAACTAAACCCCTTTCTATACAAAGTTCAATCAAAGGGCTCCCATTATCATTTACACCTGGCACCCCAAACTTACCTACTACACCCTCTCTGCATGTTTCTCCCACTTTAGCATTTAGGTCCCCTACCACAATTACTCTCTCATTTGGTTCAAAAGTTCCTATACATTCGCTTAACATCTCCCAAAATCTCTCTCTCTCCTCTACACTCCTCTCTTCTCCAGGTGCATACACGCTTATTATGACCCACTTTTCGCATCCGACTCTTATTTTAATCCACATAATCCTTGAATTTACACATTTATATTCCCTCTTTTCCTTCCATAACTGATCCTTCAACATTATTGCTACCCCTTCCTTAGCTCTAATTCTCTCAGATACTCCTGACTTAATCCCATTTATTTCTCCCCACTGAAACTCGCCTACCCCCTTCAGCTTTGTTTCGCTTAGGGCCAGGACATCCAACTTCTTTTCATTCATAACATCGGCAATCATCTCTTTCTTATCATCCGCACTACATCCACGCACATTCAGACAACCCAATTTTATAATTTTTTTCTTCTTCTCGTTTTTAGTAGATTTGTACAGGAGAAGAGGTTACTAGCCCATTGCTCCCGGCATCTTAGTCGCCTCATACGACACGCATGGCTTACGGAGGAAAGATTCTTTTCCACTTCCGCTTATATATATATATATATATATATATATATATATATATATATATATATATATATATATATATATATATATATATATATATATATATATATATATTTTATATATATATATATATATATATAAGCCGAAACATACCAAACCTTCCCTCCACTACAGATTTATACACTCTCGAAGTCATTGCATTTTGTTCCATCGTCTCTACATGTCCGAATCACCTCAACAACCCCTCCTCAGCCCTCTTGATAATAGTTTTGGTAATCCCACACCTCCTTGTAATTTCCCAACTATGAATTCTCTGCATTATATCCATACCACACATTGCCCTTAGGCATGACATCTCCACTGCCTCCAGCCTTCTCCTTGTTGCAACATTCACCACCAATGCTTCACACCCATATAAGAGTGTTGGTATAACTATACTCTCATACATTCCCCTCTTTGCTTCCACAAAGTTCTTTGTCTCCACAGACTCCTAAATGCATCACTCATCCTTTTCTCCTTATCAATTCTATGATTCACCTCATCCTTCATAGGCCCATCTGCTGACACGTCCACTCCTAAATATCTGAGTACATTCACCTCCTCCATACTCTCTCCGTCCAATCTGATATCGAATCTTTCGTCACCTAATCTTTTTGTTATCCACATTATCTTACTCTTTCCTATATTCACTTTTAATTTTCTTCTTTTACATACCCTACCAAACTCATTCCACCAACCTCTGCAACTTCTCTTCAGAATCTCCCAAAAGCACAGTGTCATCAGCAAAGAGCATCTGTGAAAACTCCCACTTTGTGTTGGATTCTTTATCTTTTAACACCAAACCTCTTGCCAAGACCCGCGCATTCACTTCTCTTACAACCCTATCTATATATATATTGAAAAACCATGGTGACATCACACATCTTTCTCTAAGGCCTTCTTTTACTGGGAAATAATCTTCCTTTCTCCTACATACTCTAACCAGAGCCTCACTATCCTCGTAAAAACTCTTCACTGCTTTCAGTAATCTACCTCCTATTCCATACACTTCCAACATCTGTAACATTGCCCCCCTATCCACCCTGTCATTCGCCTTTTCCAAATCTATAAATGCTACATTTGGAGAGCTGATTAGATAAGTACACTTTTCTGCATGAAACTAACATATAGCATTCGGTACTTATCTGTTAATAGCACGATGTCCAGCAGCCTCTCCCTGGACATCTCTTCGGGGGGCCGTTCCTAATTCCACAGTGGTTGTTGATTAACAATTTTGTTAAAAAACAATTTGCCCCAAAGGAACGTATATCCCGCATTTCAATATCATCTGAAATGCGTAGTGGTCCTCACTTGGTTTGGCCGTAAAGCTCTCAAATTACGACCTCGAATAGGACAGCTCTAATCACCTTGTGTATGCCCAAAGACTGCAGTTCGTTTTGACGATATAAGTGAGATTAAGCTTTATCTTGCTCGTGTAACGTGAGTTTATGGCGTTGACAGCGCCCTTAAGGCCGATATCAGTGACTTGAGTGAAGGCTTGAGTGTCTAGGGTAATGTTGCACTATTGTTCGCCACTATGTCGGGGATGTTCGTTGCAATTATTCACAATACCAGTTGCACTTCGTCATTCAGTTCCATTATTTGTTCATAGTTTCGTGGAATTATCCACAGCAGGAAGAACATGGAGACGCACTAAACACTATGTGAAAAAACACTACGTGATTAGTTCTACCGCGAATTTCTTGACTCGTAGTTTCCTGAGATTATCAGAATGAACAAGAGTCAAGAACGCACTGGTCACTACTGTCCCTTTTTCTTTTAATTATATGGAGCAACGCCCTCATGACACACATGTCTCATTCATTCCTTGAATCAATCTAAGGCATGACACCCTCGTCACCCTCCAGCTCATCGTTTGCACAAAGGAACTGCTGAGTTCAGCTTTATATCTCTTCCTTACTACACATTGCAACAAGAGGGTAGATTTCATGTTGTTTAGCTATAGACTAGAATTCATAATAGTGTCAACTTGAAGATAAAGTGTGGCACAGGTTTTCTCTTAATTTTCCTGCTAAGGGGAAAAGAGTAATTGCTCTCGTTTAACCCTCACTGTGTAGTTGATCAAGAACTCTAGCAAGAAGAGGAAGGCGTGCCTTGTGATGCTATGTACCATAGCGCAGGCCACTGGCCCCTTCCGGATGGGCTAAGTCCCTCAGAGGGCTGAAGGAAGCTGAGAGATACCCCCTTTACAGGAGAATTTTCTCCAAACACACTCACATACACACACATGTCACATATATCATATGTAATATACCAGCCTTTATATGTGAAATCCCTTGAACCTGTGATGCTCCTGTGACGTCATGTACCCTGCGCATGTGTGCAAGCAGAGAGAAGCGTCTATCTCATTCTCAAGACCGTAGACCTAGGGGTAACAGGTGGCTGGGTATATCTCCTTCTCACTGACTTATTCAGTACACTGTAACCACCCACCAGTGTGTTTCCACACAACCATATTTGCTCTCACTAGACCCACGTGATAAATGGTGAAAGCGGTGGGCCCGTAATTCTTTCGATTACGATGATACGGGAAGATAATCTTCAACAAAGCCAGACGAGTCTCGTGTGCCAGTGTGTAGGCCTACAGACGCTACCAACACTCCAAGCCAGCATTCGTCAGCCTGTCTACACTATTTCCTAGTCAGCTAAGTGCCTTATTTCTTATTTGTTAAAACCTTCGAGGGGTAGACCCGGGTTTTGCAAATTTAGTTACGAGATAAGCCAGTCTGTGAGGGAGAGAGTGCCCAAGCCAAGCCATCCAACCTGTTCAAGCCATCCTAGCCTTAAGCCAGCAAGACCAAGCCAGCTGAGCGTGTGTATTTAAGCCAGCAAGACTAACCCAGCTGAGCGTGTGTATATAAGCCAGCAAGCCAACCCAGCTGACTCTGAGAAGTAAGCCAGCAAGGGTTTAGCGGAAAGAACGAATAAGAAAGTACTTGATGTCTTGAGAGCCACTGTCAATCCCAATAGTGAAACCTGGGATGAAGTTATACCTGATGTACAGTGTGCAATAAATTCTGCCTATAATGCTTCTATAGGTGATATGCCACATTATGCGTTGTATGGTGATAATAAGCATTTGCTTTATGAGTTGCTATATTCTAATCCAAAACTGTCTTATAATCATGATGATTTCTTAGCAACTTGTACCAGCTTAGCTCAGAGTGTTTTCAGAAGAATCCGTGAAACACTTCATAAGTCAACAGCATAATTTACTAGAGTAACTAATACTCGAGCAAAGCCGACTAAAATTAAAGTAGGTTCGAGAGTGATGCTCACTAATTTTAATAAGACTTCTGCAATGCCAAAGCTTGACCAAAAGTTTGTTGGTCCGTATCTAGTAGTCGAACATATAAACGGTAATAAGTATAAAGTTAGAGAATTAAGTACTGGTCTATGTAAAGAGTCGCATTTGGACCATATGAAGTTAGTATGCGATGAAGACGGAGTCCTTGACAACCAGACTGTTGTGACTGATAATGATAATCCGTCTGACCCTGT
The DNA here is from genome assembly GCA_009830355.1 of Cherax destructor. Classification (NCBI taxonomy): domain Eukaryota; kingdom Metazoa; phylum Arthropoda; class Malacostraca; order Decapoda; family Parastacidae; genus Cherax; species Cherax destructor. Next base: position 70,954 of record WNWK01004615.1, on the reverse strand, counting down.
ACCATTGACTTCTAATAGTGAGCCAGAGAATCAGCCTGAATGTTGTTACTCCTTGCGTACACAACAAGTATTGAGAAACCCTCAAGTTTCCTGTGTAAATACCAATGTAGAAGTTCCTCAATCTAGGCCTGAGTTGTCAGTTGCAAAAGATTTTGATTCACCCAGAGATGATAACCATTCTGCATATGTAAATCTTACCCTAGCAGAATTGGGGTTAAATGTAACTAGACTGTATAATTAGATGATTGAGTTAAGAGAATTTATCGACTGTGTGCTTTATTATCAGATGTTCAGTATCTGAAAATATTTTTTTTGTGTGTGTTCATGTTCCCTTCGAGTTCTGAGTTTTAGCAGTATGACCCGTGTGCACCGAGTCTATCTTTTCTGTTAAAACTTCTTCCTTGTAAATATATTTATTCTTCCTCAGAATCCGTAGAGTGCATGAATACAGATCGATCGAACAATTTATCAGTTGAAATTGTAATATAACATGTAATGCATTACAATTACATTAAGAACCATTACATTAAGAACCATTATATTAAGAACCATTACCTTAAGACCGTGATAGTAAGATCAGTAGTTACTATCTGTTCAGTCGATTTAACCCTGTTATGAATTTTTGTGATTAGTTCTAAGTTATAAATGTGTTTGCTATTATATAGAATCAGCCCAGAACCACTTGCCTGTTCAGTCTATAGAGTTGTATTGTATGTCGAGACACCATACCTAAAGTGGCCAGTATATGTGAGATCCCTTTAATTAACCTGTGATGCTCCTGTGACGTCTTGCGTCCTGCCCATGTGTGCGCGCAGAGAGAAGCGTCTATCTCATTCTCAAGACCGTAGACCTAGGGGTAACAGGTAGCTGGGTATTCCTCCTTCTCACTGACTCATTCAATACATTGTAACCACCCACCAGTGTGTTTCCATACAACCATATTTGCTCTCCCAAGACCCACGTGATACACACACACACACACACACACACACACACACACACACACAGGGCCACAGTATTGGAAACAATGTTGAAGGTTTGGTACACAAACGCGGATGGAATTACGAATAAGTATGAAGAGTGGAATGAAAGAATAGATGAGGCATCCCCAGACATCATAGCGGTCACAGAAACTAAACTAAATGAGACAGTAACAGATGCAATCTTCCCACAGGGATATCAGATCCTGAGGAAAGATAGGAGGAGCAGGAGGGGAGGAGTGGTCGCACTGCTTGTAAGGCACCGTTGGAGATTCGAGGAAATTGTAGGAATGGAGGTGGGTAGAGAACGGGACTTCATAGTAGGTACCATCCAGTCTGGGGAGCATAAGATAGTCATTGCAGTGATGTATAACCCACCACAGAACTGCAGGAGGCCAAGAGAAGAATACGATGAGAACAACAGAGCGATGGTGGACACCCTGGCGGAGGTGGAAAGAAAAGCACACATGAGCAGAGCGAAGCTACTGGTCATGGGAGATTTCAACCACAGGGAGATCGACTGGGAGAACCATGAACCACGTGGGGGTCCAGAAACTTGGAGAGCCAAGATGATGGACGTGGTACTGGAAAACCTGATGCACCAACATGTCAGGGACACGACCAGAGAGAGAGGAGAAGATGAACCAGCAAGACTGGACCTTGTATTCACCCTGAACAGCTCAGATATTGAAGACATAACGCACGAGAGCCCCCTGGGAGCCAGTGACCATATGGTGCTGAGCTTTGAGTACATTGTAGAGCTACAGGTGGAGAGGGAAAACAGTACCGATAGAGACAAACCAGACTTTAAAAGAGGAAACTACACGGGCATGAGGAATTTCCTGCAGGACGTTCAGTGGGAAAGGGAAATGGAAGGACTGACAATAAATGAAATGATGGAATACGTAGGGGCAAAGTGCAAGGAGGCAGAAGAACGGTTTATACCCAGAAGCAAAGGATTAAATGGGAAGGCCAGAAAGAGCCCCTGGTTTACCCAAAGGTGCAGAGAGGCAAAGACTCAGAGTATCAGAGAATGGAAAAGGTACAGAAGGCAAAGAACCCAAGTAAACAAAGAGATTAGTAGAAGAGCTAGAAACGAGTATGCACAAGTACGGAGGGAGGCTCTGAAACAGTACGAAAATGACATAGCATCGAAATTTAAGTCTGACCCGAAACTGATGTTCAGTCACATCAAAAGGAAGACAGCAGTCAAGGACCAGGTGATAAGGCTGAGGAGAGAAGATAGGGAACTCACAAGTAATGATCAAGAGGTATGTGAGGAGCTCAACTTGAGGTTTAAGGAAGTATTCACAATGGAGGAAGGAAGGCAGCTGGGTAGACAGGACGGGGTTCGTCACCAACAAGGGATGTACCAAGTGCTAGAGGGCATACACACAACTGAGGAGGAAGTGAAGCAGTTACTCTGTGACCTCGATACCTCAAAGGCGATGGGTCCGGACAATATCTCCCCGTGGGTTCTTCGGGAAGGAGCTCAGGTACTGGGTGTGCCACTTACCATAATATTCAACACATCCCTTGAAACTGGGCAGCTACCTGAGGTATGGAAGAAGGCCAACATAGTCCCCATTTTTAAAAAAGGAGACAGAAAAGAGGCACTAAACTATAGACCGGTGTCACTTACGTGTATAGTGTGCAAAGTCCTGGAGAAAATCATCAGGAAAAGAATGGTGGAACACCTTGAGCTGAACAGGATAATAAACACCAGACAGCACGGATTCCGGGAAGGCAAATCCTGTGTAACAAACCTCCTAGAGTTCTATGATAAAGTAACAGAGGTAAGGCAGGAGAGAGAAGGGTGGGTTGATTGCATTTTCCTGGACTGCAGGAAGGTCTTGGACACAGTACCTCACATGAGATTAGTAAAGAAGTTGGAAGAACAAGCAGGTATAACAGGAAGGGCACTGGAATGGATCAGGGAATACCTCAAAGGGAGGCAACAACAGGTCATAGTGCGTGGTGAGGTATCACAGTAGGCGCCTGTGACGAGCGGTGTACCGCAGGGGTCAGTCCTAGGACCAGTGTTATTCCTGGTATATGTAAATGACATGACGGACGGGATAGACTCAGAAGTGTCTCTATTCGCGGATGATGTGAAAATAATGAGGAGAATCACATCGGAAGAGAACCAGTCAGGGCTGCAAACAGACCTGGACAAGCTCGACATCTGGTCTAGCAACTGGCTTCTCGAATTCAATCCCTCCAAATGCAAAGTCATGAGGATCGGAGAAGGGCAAACAAGACCGCTGACAGAGTACAAGCTAGGCAGACAAAGGCTACAAACCTCGGCAAAGGAGAAAGACCGTGGAGTGAGTATAACGCCAAGCACGTCTCTGGAGGCACACATCAACCAGATAACTGCGGCAGCATATGGGCGACTGGCAAACCTAAGATTAGCGTTCCGTTACCTTAACAAGGAATCGTTCAAGACACTGTATACCTTGTACGTCAGGCCCATACTAGAATATGCAGCACCAGTCTGGAACCCACACCTGGTCAAGCACGTAAAGAAACTAGAGAAAGTGCAAAGGTTTGCGACAAGGTTAGTTCCACAACTCAGGGGTCTGTCTTATGAAGAAAGGTTGAGGGAAATAGGACTAACAACACTGGAGGAAAGAAGGGTCAGAGGAGACATGATAACGACATACAAAATACTGCGGGGAATTGACAAGGTAGACAGTGACAGGATGTTCCAGAGAGGGAACACGGAAACAAGGGGACACAATTGGAAGCTGAAGACTCAGATGAGTCAAAGGGATGTTAGGAAGTATTTCTTCAGCCACAGAGTAGTCAGGAAGTGGAATAGTCTAGAGAAAGATATAGTGGAGGCAGGAACCATACATAGTTTTAAGACAAGGTATGATAAAGCTCATGGAACAGGGAGAGCAGAGACCCAGTAGCAGACAGCGAAGAGGCGGGGCCAGGAGCTGAGTCTCGACCCCTGCAACCACAATTAGATGAGTACACACACACACACACACACACACATACATACACACACACACACACACACACACACACACACACACACACACACACACACACACAAATATATATATATATATATATATATATATATATATATATATATATATATATATATATATATATATATATATATATATATATATAGATATATATATATATATACATACATATAACAATTTTCAAACTAGGGACATTATATACAAATATTATCTCTCATTCCAGAGCAGGACTCGAACCTGCGCACTCTGAATCAAAGTAGACAGTACTTATAAGACAACACTAGACCGCAGATAAGTTTAGATGCCTAGCAGAAGCCAATCATTGTGATCCATACTCTGGAACACCAGGCTAGTATTAATCTTGTTTCCTCTCATCCTATGCAAACACTGACCTCATAAGTAATTATTAGGATGCAAAGGAGCTAAATTATTTATTAACATTTTCTCTTAGACCAGAGAAGACATGAACCTGGGTTTAGTGCCTCATTGATGAGAGTGGATAACTCATCAGTTAGCACAGAGAAGTAAACGATTTTGGTGGGGATATGGATTGCGAGGAGGAGAGGAGAGGAGGAGGAAGGGAAGAGAACAGTTAACATAGTAAACTCTTTGTGCAGTGCTTTGTGTTTTGTGTGTACCATACGGTGTTGTTGTGAAGTGTGGAGTGGGCAATATAAACATAGCTAGACCTTCATGCGCCAAATTTATCTCCCTCCCTCTCTTCCCTCCCTCCTTCGCTTCCTTTTCTTTCCCCTCACGATGCCGTAAGCAACAGCATCCGCGAAAACTCTCTTCCGTACCTCGCACCTACATTTTCTTCCCACCATGAAGCATCCTCTTGCATCCTCCCTCCCTCACCAACTCAGGTTCGGCAGACAGACTGAGGGAAGCTAAACGATATTGCACATAGCTAGTCACAAAGCCAGTGGAACAGTTCACCTAAGTGAGAACAAGGCATGTGAGGTAAATCCGAGCAGCACAAAATTTTCCCTAAGGCAGATAACTATTTCATACTGCCTCATCATCCCACGAATCGTCGAGGTATACCCTAGAAAAGTTCCACTGAAAGCGAGAATGTTTGTGTACAGGTTATGAAAAAAAATGAAGGCAACAAAATGGGAGCAATCAGTATAATCACAAGTGACAACACAATCTCTCCCAGAGAGAATGCTACAGTTCGAAAACTAGGAGACAAGCACACTTCCAGGGTGACGGATGTCGGTGACATCGGTCACTCTGAAACCTGCTTGGCTATAAGGTCTCCCATGGCAGTAAAGTGGCAGGTCATGCAGCAAGGGTTTTCATTAATAACCTACCTGAAGACAGGATCATAGTCAAACTAAAATACGGGAAATGTTTTTACCCAGAGGAAAGAGACATGATTCTGGCTGCCACCTGACTACAGCAGAAATTCAATTCATTTATTCGGAGAACATGAAATCACCTCGTCATAGGGTGTCTTGCAGGGAGACCCACTCGCTCCATTCCTCTTTTGCATGGCGGTAGAACTCTCTGCCAGCTTTATCACCAAACTTAATAATTGGTATCTGAATGATAGCATTCTGATACGTACGGAGGAGTTCCTGTTTGTCGACTTTCGACTGGGCAAATGACCGGGAGAATCACTGGGACTAATCCTCAATCCTTCGTAATGCGAAATAATTTCTACAAATAAAAATAATGATGATCGAAGTTGAAGCCATCATACCAGAAGGCGAAACTTCCACCCTATCAAGAGCATTCTTTTGGGAGCACCGCTGGGTCATCAGATTATCGACAGAGTTCTTGAGGATAAACTAAATTACCTGAAAAAAAGGGAGAAAATAATTGATTTGGATGTTCACGATGCCCTATATATTCTAACAAGGTGTCTAACGCTACCCAGATTACCTATTTCTTGAGGTGAGCTCTCTCCTTCAGCAACCCGATGATGAGTGAATATGTAACACTCCTTAGATCAATATTCAGGAAGGCACCAAATCTGTAACAGGAATCTCACCAATAGGAACAAGCAGCGGTTACAGTGCAACTGGGAGATAGACAGGTGTGCAAGGCAGCCCAAGTAGCATTACTTGCATTTCTAGCTCTTGCATGGCGTTCAGTAAGGTAGATAATGAGGCAGTGCCAGAATGATTGAGAGGTGCTGTAACAGCGCACCTCCCTAATTTCATCGAATCAGGAACACCGTAAGCAGTTCAGCTCCTCTCATACATCGTGCACTGTTCCGCTGGGACTGTGTAAGATGTAGAGAGAAAATAACCCAAACAATACTCGATAATTCCTCAGGATAGGACAAAGATAATCGGGATATTTCCATTTGGTTTCTTCTAATTCCTTCTTGACCTTTAGGTCACTTGGATTGGTGTAGATCTTGGCCTAGCCGCTCCATACTCACCCAACACAAGACCATCAACTGCAGTAGGGCGTCACTTCATCAATTTGTTCTCCAATGTCTCGTCTGTCATGTGTCAGAAGGAATGTGAAAAACGAAGAGGTCAACGACATTATCAAGCTAAGACTTCCCATATTTTTGTGTCTAGCAGATCGCAAACCTCAATTACTGAGGCCCGATGGCAGCCAGAGGTGTCTGGACAGAGTCACCATACTGCCTTGGGAATACAGTAAGCAGAATGCATTGGACTACTACTGTGTATCTTCACTGGCTAACACTACCTACAATACTTTGAAGCTGAAGGAGGATGTTGCCACAAGTTTTAGGGAAACCCAGAAAATAAATTTTTAACCACTTTTATGGTTTCCTAAACGCAAGGGTCATGCTTGCCTTGGTTGGCATAAGTCAGAATTTCCCAATTTCAATGAATAAACACTGAGTATCCCTTTATATTCAATAACTGAAGAATGCCTCTTCAAAATATTAATGACGATGCATTGTGTAAGAAGAATGACACTCCATAATTTAGTCTAAGTTGGTGAAAATTTGAAATTTTATTGAAAATGTTAAAAAAAGTTAGAATTGGTATAATCAGATCATCGACAATGTAATTTGAGCCTTTTCTAAGCAGCCTCAAACATTCGTTATTGATGGACTTTGTAAAAAGAAAGTTTGGCGTTCACTTTGAACTGTATCAATTTCAAATTACATATTATGCGAACTATATTGTTTTCCTTGTAATACTTAGAGCATGCCTCTGCTGATCGACTTCAAACCATAAACGCTAGTGTATCTTAATAGAAAGTTCTTTGCATTAATTTTCCACAGTGTGGGCGCCAATTTGTTATTTTTTGAAGCAATGTGATTTAATTTGATTTGCTTAAAAGAATAAAAAATCACTTATTGTTTTCTTAAGGGATGATAAAATATGATATAAAAGCTTATTTAAATTTAATGAGAATAGATTTTCCTATTTTCATGATGTAGGTGTCTGTGAGATAACATAAGTGTCTGTGAGATAACATAAGTATCTGTGAGATAACATTAGTGTCTGTGAGATAACATAAGTGTCTGTGAGATAACATAAGTGTCTGTGAGATAACATAAGTGTCTGTGAGATAACATAAGTGTCTGTGAGATAACATAAGTGTCTGTGAGATAACATAAGTGTCTGCGAGATAACATAAGTGTCTGTGAGATAACATAAGTGTCTGTGAGATAACATAAGTATCTGTGAGATAACATATCATACATAAGTATGATAGTAGGGATAATTCAGTAATGGTCCCAGATTTTCGCTTAGCAGATTATAATGGACTTAGAGAACACTTATCAACTGTGGACTGGGGTGAAGAAGAGAGGTATCAATATGACAGTTTTCTTAACACTATACAGGCTGCCCAAAGAACATTTATCCCGTATAAAGAAATTAGATCAAGTAGAAATGACCCAAAATGGATGAATAATAGGCTCAAATATCTTTTAGGGCAGAAGAAAGGAATTTATAGGCGCATAAAAAGAGGTGAGGGTCATCTTATAAATCAGTATACTGACATTAAGAGGGACGTTAAAAGGGAATAAGAAAAGCTAAACGGGACTATGAAATTAAAGTTGCTAGGGATTCAAAAACTAACCCAAAAGTTTTTCCAGGTTTATAGAACAAAAGTTAGGGATAAGATAGGTCCCCTTAAAAAAACCTTTGGGCATCTTACTGACAAGGAGAATGATATGTGCTCTATTTTTAATAATTATTTTCTCTCGGTTTTCACACAGGAAGACATTAATAATATCCCAGTAATTAATTTTTACAGAGGCCCAGAAGAAGATAAATTATGTAATATCACAGTCACTAGCGAAATGATTATGAAACAGCTGGACCGACTGAAACAAAATAAATCGACGGGTCCTGATGAGCTTTTTGCAAGGAATGCAAAATGGAACTCTGTGAACCAATATCTAACATTTTTAATTTATCTCTTCAAACAGGTGTAGTGTCTGATATGTGGAAGATGGCTAATGTAATTCCTATTTTTAAAGCAGGGGACAAGTCACTACCGTCAAACTACCGCCCAATAAGCCTGACCTCAATTGTAGGCAAATTACTAGAGTCAATTATAGCTGATATTATTAGAAGCCATCTAGATAACCATAATTTGATTAATGATACCCAGCATGGATTCACGAGGGGCCGTTCCTGCCTATCTAATTTATTAACCTTCTTCAGTAAAGCTTTTGAGGCTGTTGATCACGATAAAGAATTCGATATTGTTTATTTAGACTTTAGTAAGGCTTTTGATAGAGTACCGCACCAGAGACTGTTAAAGAAAGTGGCAGCTCATGGCATTGGGGGAAAAGTGCTGTCATGGATCGAGTCATGGCTCACCAATAGGAAGCAGAGAGTGTGCATAAATGGGGTTAAATCCGAATGGGGACTTGTAACAAGTGGTGTTCCACAGGGATCAGTCTTAGGCCCATTGTTATTTATAATATATATCAATGACCTTGATGAGGGAATTACTAGTGATATGAGCAAATTCGCCGACGACACGAAGATAGGTAGGATAATTGATTCAAACATAGATGTCATAGAACTTCAGGAAGATTTAGACAAACTTAATTCGTGGTCAGAAAAGTGGCAGATGCAGTTCAATGTAGATAAATGCAAGGTTCTGAAGCTCGGGAGTGTCCATGACCCAAGCACTTATAAGTTAAATAACGTAGAACTTAGCCATACAGATTGCGAGAAGGACTTGGGGGTGATGGTAAGCAGCAACCTTAAACCAAGACAGCAATGCCTAAGCGTACGTAATAAGGCAAATAGATTACTGGGATTTATATCAAGAAGTGTTAGCAACAGAAGTCCAGAGGTTATATTACAGCTTTATACATCATTAGTAAGGCCTCACCTAGATTACGCAGCTCAGTTCTGGTCTCCATATTACAGAATGGACATAAATTCGTTAGAAAACATTCAGCGTAGAATGACTAAATTAATACATAGCATTAGAAATCTTCCTTACGAAGAAAGATTGAAGACCCTAAAATTACATTCACTTGTAAGACGTAGAATGAGGGAGACATGATCGAGGTATACAAGTGGAAAATGGGTATTAACAAAGGGGATATAAATAAGGTCTTGAGGATATCTCTCCAAGAGAGAACCCGCAATAATGGATTCAAGTTAGATAAGTTTAGATTTAGAAAGGATATAGGAAAGTATTGGTTTGGAAATAGGGTAGTTGATGAGTGGAACAGTCTGCCTAGTAGGGTTATTGAAGCTAGGACCTTGGGTAGTTTCAAATTTAGGTTGGATAAATTCATGAGTGAGAGGGGTTGGATTTGAGTGGGACTCGCGCATGAGTGGGTAGAATTGTCAAAGCTTATTTCTTGGGTAGCATTGAAAATTGGGTTGAGCAAATATTCTGTTAGTGGGACGGATTGTGAAGGACCTGCCTAGTATGGGCCAACAGGCCTGCTGCAGTGTTCCTCCTTTCTTATGTTCTTATGTTCTTATAACATAAGTGTCTGTGTGATAACATAAGTGTCTGTGAGATAACATAAGTGTCTGTGAGATAACATGATATAAGTCTCTGTGAGATAATATATGTCTGTGAGATAACATGATATAAGTGTCTGCGATAAAACATAATATGTTTCTGAGATAAAATGATATAAGTGTCTGTGAGATAACATGATGTAAGTGTATGTGAGAAAACATTATAAATGTGAGATAACATTATACAAGTGAATGTGAGATAATATGATATAAATGTATGTGAGGTAACATTATATTGATGTGAGATAACATGATATAAGTGTATGTGAGATAACATGATATAAGTGTCTGTGAGATAACATGATATAAGTATCTGTGAGATAATATGACATAAGTGTCTGTGAGATAATATGATATATGTGTCTTTGAGATAATATGATGTAAGTGTCTGTGAGATAACATGATACAGGTGACCGTGAGATAACATGATATAAGTGTCTCTGAGAAAACATGATACAGGTGGCCATGAAGTAACATGAAATAAGTGTCTGTGAGACAACATGATATAAGTGTTTGTGAGATAACATGATATAAGTGTCTGTGAGATAACATGATATAAGTGTCTGTGAGATAACATGATAAAAAGTGTCTGTGAGAAAACATTATAAATGTGAGATAACAATATTTAAGAGTCTGTGAGATAACATGATATAAATGTCTGTGAGATAACATGATATAAGTGTCTGTGAGACAACATGATATACGTGTCTGTGAGATAACATGCTATAAGTGTCTGTGAGATATATGTCTTGAGATGACATGATATAAGTGTCTGTGAGACAACATGATATAAGTGTCTGTGAGCTAACATGTTGATGATCCTCTTATACATACACTGGCTTCACTTACCTTCGTGTGCTAATGATAGAAGTACGACCGAAACGTGGTCATAAGTTTCTCCTCTATGCGGGTTATCTGTGAAAAGAAGATATGATTGAGCTTTTATTGTGTATGTCCTAATTTGCCATTTTTATTGAGGGAATTGTGATATTAATTACCATATGATGACTTGTGGATACCTCTTTTGATTTGCTTCATATCTTTAGTGAAGATATTTAACTGCAGTAGATATTTATGCTGTACTTTGCAATATTCCAATCCCATTTATGAAGCATAGGGTTAGGCAATACGCAGATATTTTCTCGGATTACTCAGTGACTGAAATACATGTAATGTTTGGTTTACCTCTAGGCCTACAGAGGTCTATAGAGTGTTGAAAATGGGCAAATGATCATGGGAATACCAGGAAGGCAGCAGCAGCAGATGCGGTGAGTGTCGGTGTTGGTGGGCAGGAGGAAAGAATAGGTTCTTGTAGACTGACGAAGCCGGTAGTTTGGCTTACGAAGGCCTTTTGAGTCAGTGGCTTTACAAGCCAGGTTATGAGCCAATATTGGGGAATAAGCCTTTCCATAGGAACAGCCAGCTAGTTAGTGTAAATGTAATGGTTTATTTTGCTGGTTGGCAGCTGGAAATGATGATTAGGAAAATTTTATTTGCTGGTGTTATAATTTTTATCTATAGTTATATGTAGAAAATGGAAATAAGTGATGGGTACTTGGAGATATTTTCATTTATTTAAACTTATCTGCAGTGTACAAGATGGTAAATTTTAGGTTTCACTTCTTTGTGCTCAGTATTTTTTATCTTATGTCTGGGGGTTTGAACGGTGAGGGCAAGTGTTTGAATTTAGGACTTAACAATGACTCACGATCGAACACAAATCCAGCCTACAGTTCCCTCTTATTATTAATCTTTGATAAAACAGTGACTGACTAGCTATATCAGGAGCAATAATAACATCAATAATAATAAAAACATTTGTCAATGTGAGACAAGGCCAGACAATGACTGGCCGGCTACTAGAGGAACAATTGGCATAACAAAATTTATAAAAAAAATATCTACAACAAAAACAACTACAAACATTACAATAACTTTAAAAAATTTGGTCAGACATTAATGTTGATGCCACTAGAAATTTGGCAAATATTTTTTTTCTTTAATTTGATGGCTAATATAGCACCAATGAAACAGCAAAATAAACCCCACACCACACGTTGTGCACACACACTCATTTGTCCTGTTTGCTGATGACAAGAAACGACCAGCCTTGCCCTCATTTCTGGTCATTTATCGACGTGTGCAGAACAACAATTTAGGGGTTGTGCAACAAGAAACAATAACAACGTATGATACGAATACACTGCAACAATTTAGGGGTCGTTCACAAAACAACTTAAGGTCGTATCAAGAAAGAGTTAATAAACGAAGGTATTGAGGAAAAGGTCTTCAGTAAAAACAATGCATAATTGACTTAAGCAAATTTTGCAGCTGATGTATTCCTGGAATCTATATTATTATGACCAGTGTTTTTCAGTAAATTCTTCAGGAGCAAGCGATGGAAGAGGATAAGATACATTATGAAATAAATATACATATACATGTACATATATATGTTATATACGTCGTGCCGAATAGGTAAAACTAGGGATTTTTGGCTTAAATAGCAACGCTCTTCTTGCCGAAAAAGGCAAGCGAAATTTTGTGTATGCAATAATTTCGCAAAAACCATTCTGATTATTGTAAACTTATCTAAAGCATATTTAATTCGATTATGCTCAATTAAATTGAGCTTGTTATGATAAGGTTAGGTAAGTTTTCTAAGGTTATTTTGGTACAAAATAATTAAATTTTTACATTAACATGATTGAAAAAATATATATTTAAACGTATAAGAGAAAATTATAGAAAGTACTTTATTTTAAATGAGTTCATCCTAAATGGCCAACTTTAACTATTTACCACGAGATATATATATATATATATATATATATATATATATATATATATATATATATATATATATATATATATATATATATATATATATATATATGCAAGACAACCACTATGAAAAATAGAGGAATTCCAAGCGCTTTCGTGACTACTCACATTATCAAGGAACTATAAAGGAAACATGACAAGAGGACTTATATAAGGGGCAAGACTACACCTCACAGTCACATCATTAAAAGCAGTTTTGAAAATAATATGAATATTTCTTTTGGTTTATATAAATTGGATTCTTTTATAATTAATAAAATGTGGGAAGAATTTAATGATAAATTGGACTAATCTTAATTCTTGGGAAGAGTTTCAGGTCCTTTCTTATGTTCCTCTTCACAGAGTCGTGCGATGTTACGCTACTGTGAGGTGTTGTCTTTGTTAGTGTGATGTGACTGTGAGGTGTATTCTGCCCCTTTATAAGCCCTCTTGTCATGTTTCCTTTTATAGTTCCTTGATAATGTGAGTAGTCACGAAAGCGCTTGGAATTCCTCTATTTTTCATAGTGGTTGTCTTGCATATTTTTATATCACCTGATTACTGTGATCTTTTTGCATATATATATATATATATATATATATATATATATATATATATATATATATATATATATATATATATACATATATATATATATATATATATATATATATATATATATATATATATATATATATATATATATATATATATATATATATATATATATATATATATATATTAACACATCGGCCGATTCCCACCAAGGCAGGGTGGCCCGAAAAAGAAAAACTTTCGTCATCATTCACTCCATCACTGTCTTGCCAGAGGGGTGCTTTACACTACAGTTATAAAATTGCAACATTAACACCACTCCTTCAGAGTGCAGACACTGTACTTCCCATCTCCAGGACACAAGTCCTGGATATATATATATATATATATATATATATATATATATATATATATATATATATATATATATATATTACTGTACCCCGAACGAGTGGTATTGATAAATAACAGCACTGCGACTAGCCAAAGATTCGAACCCATGTTGTTTTGGGCTGCCTCATGGTGAGTGAAAACCACATGACGCTCTAACCCACAGGATCACCAAATCCTATGTCCTCGGATCACGGTAAGACGCCTAGCTCTGCTGGGTGTGTGATTTTGTAGGATTTGGTCCTGTGGGATAGAGCGTCATGTGATTTTCGCTCACCATGAGGCGGGCCAAGTTCCAGAGGTGGTACCTACCTATATATATATATATATATATATATATATATATATATATATATATATATATATATACATTAGAAGGTGAAGAACAATTACATACTTGGAAAACGAAATCTTATAAGAGAGATGAAAACTTGCTCTGCTACTTGAAACATTATTATTTACTCCTTGCTTCACAAATAACATTCTCCATCATCAGGCACTGTGTAAACTCAGAAAAAAATTAATTTATTAAAGAAATCTTGGCTGATAATCATTACTTGTATTAATCTGATGATTACAGTAGGTTAAGATCTGGTTCTTCATTTTCTTATTTGTTGTACAGATCTTGATAATGGAGTAATGTTAACTCCCAAAAAAGTCGTGAAGTAATAATGTTCCATGTTTCAGTGCTGATTTCACCTTCCCTAAAAAAAATATTTATTTATAATTATAAGACTTGTGATTTTATTCATGGTGACGTATCTTAAATAATTTTGAAAACAATAAAATTATAATTTCCAATAGTTTGCGGCACTAACTACTTTCCCATCTGTTCCTATTCCATTTATTTTTTCACTCTGCTTGTGAAGATTAATTAACATTGTTTCATCTTTGTATTGTAATTTGAAATTTACCTCTACTAGTTTCTTATGTCTTACAATTTAGATTTAAGTAACTTTTAAATTTATTCTTTGGCTCCAGTTTTCTTAAGGAGTGCTTCATCAGTTTCACTGTTTATTACAATTTAACATGTATCATTTTCGTAAAACATTTGTTTGAACGATTTTAAGTTTCACCATCTGTACATCTTTTCACTGTCTATCTGTTTCTTCCATTGTAATAATGTTCGTTTTAGTCGAATTTTGTATTTTTTTAAATTAGTATGTTCGTAGAAAGATGCATAGAGCCAAGCAGACTGGCATAACAACGTACACATTCAGGAACACGTACACAACGACAAAGTCACACATAAAGACAGAGATAAAAATATTTTGACAAAACATATTATTTGCCTGTGTGAAAAATAATTGTTGATCTCGTTAACCCATTATCATAAGACAATAGGCAAGAGCTTTGATCAGCAGGATCATAGGAAGAGTGATCAGCGTTACACTTATTGTGGTGGACTGTCTGAAGTGCTCAGGCTGGCTCTGTTAGAATACTCTGATATAATATGTAATTAATTGATTGAGTTGTTGATATGATTGCCAGTGGTATGAATGAAAAAAGAACTGGATGCCCTTGCTGTAAGCAAAACAATGCTGAAGGGGGTATGGGAGTTTCAGTGGAGAGAAATAAATGAATTTAGGTCAGGATTATCTGAGAAAGTTAGAGCTAAGGAAGGGGTAGCAATAATGTTGAAGGTTTAGTTATGTCACAGAGAAAAGGGAATAAAATGCAAAATTTCAAGGATTATGTGGATTAAGATAATGGTCGGATGGGAAAAGTTGATTATTATAAGTGTTGATGCACCTGTAGAAGAGATAAGTGTAGAGAAGAGAGAAAGAGAAAGATTTTGTGAGATGTTAAGTGAGTGTTTATGGAGTTTTGAACCAAGAGATAGAAATTTGGTAAGGGGACCCAAATGCCAGAGCGGAAGAAACGTTTTTAGAGGTCGTGATAAGTGAGCTTTGGGTGCCAGGGATAAATGATAATGGGGGGACCTTTGACTCAACATAAAACGAAGTTTGGTAATAGGTAATACAAAATTTTAAGAAAAAAAAAAAAGTAAATAAGAATGATAAAAGGCATAATGCAAGTAGTTTGTTGAACTATGTTTTGGAGGGATAAAAAGATGATGGGTAGACTTATTGATATGCATGTTTATAAAGAGGCAGCAGTTATATGAAGTCAATTTTTAGTTATAGCTACAGTGAGAGGTAGAGATGAAGGTTTATAAACTAAAGGAGGAAGCAGATAGGGTAAGATATAAGCAAGTATTGGCAGAAAGATGGGTTAGAGTATATACAGTGGGGTAGATATAAGAGTGCAGTGTTATTATGTGCAGCAGAAGTTTGGGGATGTAGGAAGGTGGGTGATTGAGGGAAGAGGAGCAATTAGTGGAATGATGAGGTAAAATGAGTAGTAAGAGAAAAAAGTTAGCATTAAAGTTAGTATATGGAGAGAAAATGATAGGTTAATAGAGTGGTGAAGGAATGTGAAAGGAAAGCAAATGAGAGAGTGGGTGAGATGTGTCAACAAACTTTGCTTAGAAAACGAAAAAGTTTTTGAGCGAGATTACTAAGTACAGAAATCCTCAGGAACGAATTAAGTTGACAGAAATAGGAGAGGAGAGTTATTAGATGGAAAGTTGGAGGTATCGGGAAGGTGGAGGGAATATTTTGAGGAACTGTTAAATGTTGATGAAGATAGGGAAGCTGCGATTTCGTGCATTGGCCAGGGATGTGTTAATATAAAAATAAAAATAATGAATAAACAGAAAGATGGTCTGGTGCGCGAACCGTTGTTTGCAAATTGACAGTCTGACCCTCTACCGTCTTCACCACAAGGCTTACAAAAGGAAGGAATCGGAAATAGAACTTATGGTACTGCCTGGTCTCAAACCTGGCCGCGTGGACATTGACTCCTGAAATACTCTCCAAGTATACTTCAGGTATCTGTAACCCAACTGATCTCTCTGATCTTTCTCTGTGTATACTTATATGTGCATATATATACAAGTGATTTTGAATCATTAACAGAACAGCTTGGCCAGGGCTCAATCCTGCGTTCCCATGCCCAGCCCTGTGTGAACTAAAACTACGCATCATTCTATCCTCTGTCCACTGGATGGTTGTCTAGTGGATAGAGGTAGACTACAGCTATTTTTTTCCATTTTCCATTATTCTCCTTTCTCTCATTATTTTTTCTACCATCCTTTCCTCCCATTATCTTAACTTCCTTGAACATTCGGTTAACTCCTCACCCTTCTTTCTATATCTTCCCTTTCCCTATTTGAACTTCTTTTCCCTTCTTCATTATTCTTTCTTTTCCCATCTTCGTCTTTTCCTTTTCCCTGCCTCACATTCCTCCTAATTTTCTTCCCCATCTTCTCCCCTTAAACTCCTTCCTTATTTTCCCTAGGTTTCCTTGTCAATAAACTTGCGTCACTCACCATACGTCTCATCCTGCGTCACTCACCATACGTCTCATCCTCTCCAGCAACTTAAGAGGAAGACAAGTTTGTCAGTAATTGCATAAGTTTGATGGAACTAACGTGTCAGAGCCGGAAGCTGAGAGAAGGTAGGGATGGAGAGATGGGTAGAATTGAAGAAGATACAGGAAGAGGTAGACGCGAAGGATGGGGAGGAAAGACTGCTGGGAATGGATGGAAGGAGGGAATGAGGGACAAAGTCAGTTTTTATGGATGGAAGGAAAGAGGGAAGAAAATACTGTGAGAAAAGGACGCATAGGGGATGGATGGATGAATGGAAGAAGAGGGAGAGAAAATGGAGGAATGCTAGAAGGGAGGGATGAATGGAGGAATGTAAGAAGGGAGGGAAGAATGGAGGGAGAGAGGGAAGGAACGAAATTCAGGGAAGAGGGAAAAGCAGTGGTAAAAATTAATGGGTGAATGTTGGTACCCCAAAACGAGGGTAAAATGTGACTTAGCTATGAAGAACCATGTTGCAAATCTTGCAAATAAACCGGTCAGGAACTTACAGCACTTAGACGTATCTCCCATCTTCTCGACGGAAGCAAGACGGCTCATCTCTCGATTGCATCTAGCATGGACTGATCTGTCAGAGCCTTCAACACTGGAGGGATGTGGATGGCTTTACTGTTATGTACATGGCCAGTATTGTCAAAGTACCATACATACTTGGCTCCACTCCGAGGAGAGCGAGAAGTGAGCTTCTACACAGCAAGACGGGCAGCAAACAGCAACTACACTCTGTACTCTTTTCCAGAACATCACTTCATCTGAGATCATTTATTCCTAGGATGACTCGAATCTGGCACATGTTCGTACAACATATTGAAATCAACGAAATAAAGTCAGTTGACCAAATGAAATCGCTGGCCCACAGCTACAACTTCATTCTATTCACTATTAGTATATTTCTTAAAAAGAACAAGGCTTTCAAATGAGCTGATGTAGGTAACAGCTCTTAGCTTGTAAAAAATGTTAGAAACTCTAAACATAACCTTGCAGAACCCTGAGTAAAAGAGAAAGAGAGAGAGAGAGAGAGAGAGGGGAGAGAGGGAGAAAATAATATTATTTCACCACAAACTTCGGAATTTTAACGTAAAATTGGTTACATTCTATTTACACATTACAACAGGTTTAACTAAGCAGGATCCTCCAAATTACTATATTTCAATCACTCCAGAAAAAAAAAACATGACTAATTCAAATGCAAGAGCAGAGTAGAAATGAGTATTGCAGCTGGAATGTAATCAGAGCAGGAAATGAGAACAACAAAACAATAATAATATTCATAGAGCCAGAGAAGCAGCACTTCCTGCTCTTGAACAATAATACACAAAGGTCCAGAGTAATACCCTGACTATGGCAGTACATTAATATTTAGATGAGAGTTCGTGCGAAAGCTTGGCTTTCACATGTTCATAAAATAACTTGTTTAAAATAACTGCAATTAATTCCCAGAACTCTAGGTAATTCACCATGACACATACTTCCCATGGTACAACAAGTGAGGTTACTTCCATCTGGCTTCACCCAAGCTTATTAATTAATAGCTACTACAATGAGTAGATGTCCCTTGTGCTGTAATTATATATAAATGTATTGGAGAGAATCCATTACATCCATCCTAGAACCTGAGTTACCTGTTATTTTCAACCTTCTCCAGAAAAAGCAAGTATCTGGTTAAGTTGGTCCATAAGAAGTTACTGGCGGAACAGATGCAAGTATAAGAGAATGAAGGTGTCAGTCACACCCCTGCTCATCATCGCCACATAAGAAAATTAATTCGACTTCTGCAAGGTACGTTATCACCTCTTTGGCACAAGATTCTGTCAATCAAAGTTCAGTGCGAGATAAAGGGTAGCCAATGAGAACTGGGGAAAACTCACCAAGATTAGCAAACTACTACTGTATTGTGTGATAGACTTTAATCCTATTTTGACAATAGTCATGCTTTCTTCTGTAGGATCCTGGCATGCACAGTTTCTGACATGAAAATCAATTTGACCAGACGCTTTCTTTCCCTTAAGAAGCCCCCCCCCTCCCCGCCATTCTCTTAAAATTTGTCAGCTGGGCTATGTCGTTCTCTATCTCTTTCATGATATTTTCAATATATTTTACCCCCACTGTCGTCTTACACCGTAAGTTGCACCTTCGGTCTCTCGAAGCCCATGGACAAAGACTGGCCTCTCTCTTTCGTTCTCTCATTGCACTTCCCTTCATACCTCATGATCCAAGTTAAGTATCTCCATTGCTGCTTTCCTTAATATTTCCTGGATCTCTTGATTGTCTGATAACACTTCTGCAGGGGACCTGTCCCCTTCCCTTCCTTCAGTCCCCTCTCTGTCTGCTGTCCCTGTACCCAACGACCTGCCACTTTCACTCCTCGACTTTTCCCATGGTATGATAGGGCCTCTGTGTATGACTTATCTACTTCCCTTCCTTCGGTCCCCTTATTGGTTACTGATGATTCAGACCCTGATTTCATGCCTGTTCTGCTTATCGTTTCTTTAGTCTCTTTCAGAGTTTTTAGTTCCTCCTCTAAGTTCCTTATCCTAGCCTCTGCAGCTGCGTCTTGTAGATCCTCTCCTCCATTTTATTGCTAAGCTCTTCTAGCCTTTCCCTCTCTTGTTCCCCTTTCTTTAGCTCTGCTGCCCATTCTTCCTTCCCAGACTTCCTCAGATCCCTTTACTCTCCGTCCTACTCTCGGAGAACCCATTTTTTTCGGTAGTTACCAAAAATGTAAAATTTATGTACATTTCTGTGTGAGTGTATGAGTGTGTGTGGGTGTATGAGTGGGTGTATGAGTGTGTGTGGGTACATGAGTGTGGGTGTATGAATGTGGGTGTGTGGGTATGTGTGTATGTGTGTGTATGTATGAGTGTAGGAATGTGTGTGAACTTAGTGTGACTTTGTAAATGGTCTAAGTCGGACCGAAACGTCGTGGTAACCTCCCCTCTCCAATGTGTGGGTTATTTGCGTGTGTAGATGTATGAGTGTAGGTGTATAAATGTGTATGTATGAGGTGAGTATATGAGTGTGGGTGGTGTATGAGTTTGGGACTGTACTCACCTAATTGTGGTTGCAAGGGTCGATTCATAGCTCCTGACATCGCTATGTTTGTGGATCTGTGTACTCACCCATTTGTACTCTCCTATTTGAGGTTGCAGGGGTCGATTCATAGCTCCTGGCCCCGCCTCTTCGCTTATTACTACTAGGTCCTCTCTCTAACTGCTCTATGAGCTTTATCAAACCTCGTCTTAAAACTATGTATGGTTCCTGCCTCCACTACGTCACTTTCTAGGCTATTCCACTTCCTGACAACTCTATGACTGAAGAAATACTTCCTAACATCCCTTTGACTCATAGGAGTCTTCAACTTTCAATTGTGCCCCCTTGTTTCTGTGTCCCCTATCTGGAACATCTTGTCTCTGTCCAGCTTATCTATTCCTCGAAGTATTTTATATGTCGTTATCATGTCTCTTCTAACCCTCTTCGTAGGACAATCTTCTTAGCTTTGGGACTGGTCTTGTTGCAAACCTTTGCAATTTCTCTAATTTCTTGACGTGCTTGACCAGGTGTGGGTTCCAAACTGGTGTTGCATACTCTAGTATGGGCCTGACGTATATGGTGTACAGAGTCTTGAACGATTCCTTAGTGAGGTATTGGAACGCTGTTCGTAGGTTTGCCAGCCGCCCATATGCTGCAGCAGTTATCTGATTGATGTGTGCCTCAGGAGATGTGCTCGGTATTATACTCACCCCAAGATTTTTTTCCTTGAGTGAGGTTTGCAGTCTTTGGCCACCTAGACTATACTCTGTCTGCGGTCTTCTTTGACCTTCCCCGATCTTCATGACTTTACATTTGGCAGGTTAAATTCAAGGAGCCAGTTACTGGACCAGGCTTGTAGCCTGTCCAGGTCTCTTTGTAGTCCTGCCTGATCCTCGACTGATTTAATTCTTCTCATTAACTTCACATCATCTGCAAACATGGACACTTCTGAGTCTATCCCTTCCGTTATGTCATTCATATATACCAAAAATAGTACAGGTCCTAGGACTGACCCCTGCGAAACCCCACTCGTTACAGGTGACCACTCTGATACCTCGTCACGTACCATGACTCGTTGTTGCCTCCCTGTCAGATATTCTATTATCCAATGAAGTCCTTTCGTGTTACGTGTGCCTGATCCTCTAACTTTTGCATTAACCTCTTGTGAGGAACTGTATCGAACGCCTATCCACCCCTCTCTCTCGTATCTTGCTTCTGTTACCTTGTCTTAAAACTCCAGTAGGTTTGTGACACAGGATTTTCCTTCCCTTAAACCGTGCTGGTTGTCGTTTATAAGATTGTGTCTTTCTAGGTGCTCCACCACTCTCCTCCTGATGATCTTCTCCGTGACTTTGCATATTATACACATCAGTGACACAGGTCTGTAGTTGAATGCCTCGTGTATGTCTCCTTTCTTAAAAATTGGGACTACATTTGCCATCTTCCAAACCTCAGGTAGTTGCCCAGTTTCAATGGATGTGTTGAAGATTTTTGTTAGTGGCACTATCAACATCTCTGCTCCCTCTCTAAGGACCCACGGAGAAATGTTGTCCGGTCCCACCGCTTTTGAGGTATCGAGTTCACATAGCAGCTTCTTCACCTCCTCCTCGGTTGTGTGTATTTCATCCAGCACTTGTTGGTATACCTCTCTATTCTGAATTCCTTGAGTCCTTCCTGTCTCCTCTGTAAATACTTCTTTAAATCTCATGTTGAGCTCTTCACATATCTCTTTGTAGTTTCTTGTGAACTCCCAACCTTCCTTCCTCAGCCTGATTACCTGGTCATTGACTGTTGTTTTCCTCCTGATGTGGCTATACAACAGCTTCTGGTCAGACTTGACTTTTAATGCTATGTCATTTTCGTATTGTCGCTGAGCCTCACTTCTTACCTGTGCATATTTGTTTTTGGCTTTTCGGCTAATCTCTTTATTTTCCTGGATCCTTTGTCTTCTGTACTTTTTCCATTCTCTAGTGCACTTAGTTTTTGCCTCCCTACACCTTTGGGTGAACCAAGGACTCGTTCTGGTCTTCCCATTACTTCTGTTTCCCTTGGGAACAAACCTCTCCTCTGCCTCTTTGCATTTGGTTGTCACATATTCCATCATTTCTTTTACTGGTTTTCCTGCTAATTCTCTCTCCCACTGAACGTCTTGTGCGCGCTCACCTAATTGTTATTGCAGGGGTCGAGCCTCAGCTCCTGGCCCCGCTTCACTGATCGCTACTGGGTCCCCTCTCTCCCTGCTCCATGTGCTTTATCATACCTCGTCTTAAAGCTATGTATGGTTCCTGCCTCCACTACATCACCTGCTAGACTATTCCACTTCCTGACTACTCTATGTGTGTGTGTTTCGGTGTGTGTGTGTGTCATTGTGTTAAGACGAGGTATTATAAAGCTCATCGAGCAGGGAGAAAGGGATTTCAGTGAAGAGGCGGGGCCAGGAGCTGAGTCTCGACCCCACAATTGTATGTGTGCATGTGTGTCTGTATGTGCGTGTATGTATGTATGGATTGTTGTGCATTATATTTATTATTCTTGATAATGATTTTCTGCAGTGTTTGATTACATCATGTGTCGTGTGGAAGATCTACACTGCGCTAAGGCGAGATGATTGATTTTATTGGTCAATGCGGGAGGTTGTGGTGGCTGCTCAAGCAACTGACACTACGCTGAACGAAGGTTTTCTTAATGAATCTTCTTATACGTAAACTCCACACGAAGGGAAGACAGAAGCGACATTCTAATGCTGTTTTTGGCGCTTATGTTCACATCTGTGACGTCTGTACACAGAATCGACGCCCCATTGTATTATGTGGCAGTAGTGAATATTTCCTGGTCCTGCTTGGTCCATCTTTGTCTCACAGGAGTTCGTTTTTCGGCATAAGGGAATATTGACATTACAGATTTTCGGCTCAGATCATACTGAATACATAAATATTTTTCCCCCGTTCAAATATAATGAAATTTACACTAAGTTAGCTCTAAGGCAATGTTCACATATTTACAATATTCTGAAAACTCATGGTTTTTCTTTTACAATGTGCATAATTTGTCAAGATCTGCAGTTACACCGCAACTGATCTATATTTTTTTTTTTTATTAACTGATCTATATATCATGCCTATGTATCATGCCTGCATTCAGAAGTAGTAATACCGTAGGAGTCGTATGGGACAACAGGGTTGTAAGGGTATTAGAGATGACTGGAAGAACGAAAGCTTCCTCTAATATATCAAATCTCACTGAAATATGCATTAACTTCATTAGTTTTTCATTTGGCAAATCCTTATATAGTTCAATTAATACATAGATCATAGAGACGCAGAGAGATATGCAGCCACTTTAATCAACGACGAAATATGGCTTCACTACATTGACAATATCCTGATCAGGGTTGGCAGCCTCTGAGACAGACTCAAAACATTCAAGCCTTTTAAAAAAAAATTCACCTTGTTGGAGGAGTATGAAGAAAGGTTTCCCTTTCTGTTGAAGGTACGGTGATTTTTTTTTCTATTGGATCGCAAACCGAATGATTTGCTGCGGTTTAGCTTCAACCATGATAACAAGACTAAACGATTTATTATCATAGGATTCTTTCCGCTTTCCAAGAACGTACACGTGTGAAGCGTCGAGTAGTTAAGTACGTCGAGCACATAAATAGACGAAGTATTCACCAAACCTTGACTACCTTTTCATTGTATCATAACTTCCAAGACTGATGCGTCGCATCATGAAGACTACCGAGTAGGAAAGTTTTTAGAGAGATTCATTATTTTCCCCAAAAATGAATTAGCCACAACTGTAGACAGTACATGTGTCCAGAAAAATATTTTGACTGGCAATAACCACATTCTCTACCAATAAGAAAACTGAAGGAGTGAAACTAATGCCAAAGCTTTCAAGGTTCCATTTGAGAGATACGAGAAAGTTTACATGAGGAGACGACACTTATGAGCACAAACATGCTTGCACAAATATAGTGTAATTTATCTGATGAAATTAAGTTATGGAATGATGATCGATAAAAAGGTTGGTTTGCAAAAACTGTCGGTGCTTGGAAACTAATATGTGTATTACTCTAATTATATTTGTATGAAACTCAGTATTTTCATCCCTTCCATTATATTGGCAAGATAAATCTTAAACGCTCAGAGCGCTGTTGTGAGTGGCATCAGCCTACACCGGATTACTCACATCTCCACTACACCTGAATCTACTCTCATACATTATGCATTACCCTTCCTTCATGGTTTCTGTATTGAACTGCTGAAGCCCCTGGTGGGCGAGAAGCATTCTGATTAAAGTTTCCTAACTTCGTATATTGTCTTATTTACATCACTATCTAGATTGCGGTACTGAACACCTGCTACTAGGCTAAGGGACTGATTACCTCATCTTCTATCTCTTCAGTCTTCTGTATTGTACTGATAAACCCATCTCACTTTCAAAGTTCACAATAATATATCACTACATCTGCTTGGAAAATTATGGGATGGATAATGAGAACCTTCAAAACAAGGGCTACCAAGCCCATGATGATTCTCTTCAAATCGCTTGTTTACTCTACGCTTGAATATTGCTGTACACTAACTGCCCCTTTCAAGGCAGGCGAAATTGAAGACCTGGAAAATGTACAGAGAATAACAAAAAAAGGCACAATACCGTGACAGCACGTACAATAAAGCATCTAAATTACTGGGAGCGGTTGAAGTCCCTTGATTTGTATTCCCTGGAACGCAGGCGAGAATGATAGATGATAATATACACTTGGAAGCTCAGACCTCTCCTACACAACTGTTATCAAAGGTTTGTTAAGTTATACCATGAATTAAGGAAAGATCCTAGACTTCACCTTACAAAAGCAGACAAAGCAAGTGCGATAATAATTATGGACAAGGTAGATTATAAGGAATAAATAACTTGTTATTAGAAGACGGGGAAACTGAGGTTTCCCTTAAGGTTGAATCATCTCAGAATTTTCTTTATAAATTAATCAGCACTGCGGCGGGACACCAGTTGGATGAGGCACCCGGAAATTACCGCAGGAAAACTGGATTTTCAATTTTCTCAGTTTCTTAGAAAAAAAAAAAGCATTTTGCTTTAACATTGGCTTAAATCAATCCAAACTTTCTCTAAGTAACATTTATCTGCATTTAAAGTTGAGGAATGCACATAACATGTGGTGTTGAGGACACGTTATTTGCATGTGTACATAACAAGTGCACATGTGTACATCATGATGACTCAGGATAACCTAATAAAATTAATGTGATTTATTTGTTGTTAATAGAGTCTCCAAATGTTTCACAGAAACCAACTGGAATAACAACATTTTCATAGTAAATCCAACCCAACCTAAAATCAAGGTGAAGCTTCCCTTGAAAGTACATCAGCTTGAAAAGTTTAAAGACGACCAGAAGAGTCATTCTCCGGTTTCTGGTCAGAATTAAACAAAATCTCCACCTAAACAGCTCAGAGGAAAGACAAGTTTTTTTTAGTTTCATAAGAAGAATCAGACAATAAAGATTGATGGCAGTCACTAGTGTTTAATGTTTTAGTCAAGTAATTGTGCTGAGTGAATACCACTTAGGGAATAGACATTCACATTCCGTTCAAGGAAGAGGAGAATAAGTTCAGTTCCTTGGACCAAGAGCTTCTTACCTGATTCAAGGCAAAAAAACATTTATGTTAAAAGTGGCAAAAGGTAACAAGAGTCTGCGCTAAGAAAGTCAACCTTGTTCTAAGTGGGATTCACGATTCTTGAGATATTGAAGCCGGCTAGTGCAGGGGTGTTCCAGATATCAGACGGTAACAATATCAGGGAAAGTCTTAGGTAACATTGTTAGATAAGACTAACCCGGAGGGTTAGTCACCCAGGATAACGGAAGGAAGGCAGCGCATCATTATTTTCACTGTGGTTCTCAATCTTGTCCCCCATGATGCAAACCACGCCAATCTACTAACACCCAATTACCTACTTCCTTGCAAGGTGAACGTGACAGCAGGTGTAAGGAAACACTCCCAATTTTCCACCCTTGCCGGGGATCAAACCACGGACACAGCGTGTGAAGCGAGAGCGTTGCCCACCAGGCCACGGGCACAGTGTTCACGGGGCGCCCAGACAAATACTGTACATGAAACTTGAACATTTCAAACTCATTGGTTAAGATGTTCTCGAGTAAGAAATTCAAATTTTGGAGGAACAGAAAAATTTGACGACAATATTGCGAAAAAACGAGCGATTAATCGTTGAAATAAAATACGCCATAAAAATGCAGTTATAAAAAATTGGCTTAAAAATTAAAATAGGTTCACACACACACAGCCCAGAATCAATATAAAAAATGGTTATAACTATGACCATAGTTTTTAAAGGGGTTTAACGATAAGCCAGTGGAAGGCCTCGGTCAAATGACCAGAAGCTCCAACGTCGGGTCATCTGACTGAAGGTTTTCTCAGCCTTGTCAGACCCTCAGAGCATTTGACAAGGCTGGCTCCTCCTTATTGATATATATTAAGATCAAAAATTATTATAATAAATATCAGTAAGTAAAATAAAAGAAACATGAGACTAATCCTATTTTAAGAAAAAATAAATATATAAATAATTAGTGATCCAAAGCTAATATGTACACATATGTCAAGTAGTGTAGAATGGTGCCGTGTTGATGTTCTGGGCACATAACTGAATGATTCTGGAACTCTAAACCCTTGATGATTGGGAAGGGGAAGGTCACAGATGGTTGTGACTAGACAGTCGACGGTGTCCCCAACACGCTTATATATTCTGCCGAGGAGAGGTTGACTGATCCTCTGACCACCACAATGTTGAAGCAGTTAATTAGCCAGTCAAGAACCACCATGAACGCTGATATCGTTACAACTGGGAGAAGGCTGCTTAAATGGTGTGTAGCTGACTGGGTAGTCGGCAATGTTGAAGGGGTAACCATTGTAGGTAGAGAGGTGTAGTCTCTTGATCTTTGCCAGATCAATTCTCCCTTATCTTAACCCACATGAGTCGGATGACCCGAGCCGACAATCAGGCTAAAATGAAGAAAAAGTACAGTTACACACCGCTTGATAAATCACTCACGATAGGTGTACGGCCTTTAAAAGAAATGGTGAGGATTAAAAAATAACATAACTGTAAATTCAAAACAAGGCAGGAATAAAATTAAGTCTAAAACCCTAAATAAGAGTGAAACTCTTATTAAGACAAACAATCCCAAAAACATAATAAATTAGACAGGAGCAGAACTTGCAGATTCGATTGGAGCCGCCAGTCAAGTGACTCATCACAGGTCGGAGATGCACACGTCACCTCCCACCGGGTGAAGAAGGTTGGGGGGGAAGAATAGCGGGAACTATGCACCCACCCTACCTGAACAAGCAGACTTCCCAACAAACTACCACCACAATACATTCATACTTCCATTACTCCTATCTAATAAACTTTTCCCTCACACTGACTAAGACCCGTGTCAGGAAATGCTTGTTCTGTTTCCTGACCTAGAGGATACCTCGTCTGATCGACGTCAAACTCTGAAACGCTGGTGTACCTTAACTGGAAGCATTTTTGTTTTGATTTTGTGCTCTGTGGGTGAAAATTTAGCATTATTTTAAAAGCAATTTTCTCAAATTGAATTTCGTTTTAAAATGTTTCTCTTATTGGATTGTACAGAATTCATAAAATAATATTGAAGAGCAAATAAAAAAAATTAAAAACCCCATTTTCTTTTATTTCTCTCAATTTTTTGTTTAAATAACAAGAACGCCTTGTTGAATGATTTTCAAGTTTGCTAAACTAATGTACAAATATCGGTGTGATCCACTGAAGTGAGTATATATGTGGATGCTGGGTGCACAACGTAATATTACCCAATCATGTAATGACTGGAAAAAGCTTTCTCTGATGTACTTAAAATTTCCCCACTGGTGTATATATTTAAGAGATGGTTGGTGTGGTAATTTTTTACATAATTTCCTAGATGCATAACAGCTTGGGGAGTGATACCACAGAGAGACGCATATTAAATTTAATGTGTGAACACTGGACTGAATAGTGCAATGTAATCAGGCATTCTCGAAGATGAGGTGGTGTATATCAGCCTCAATCCATAATTTTCATTCGCCTCCCAGCTCTTGTTTGGGATGGTTGACTTTGACTGACCTCTGGTGGAGACCTGACCAGTTGGAAGGTTTTCTACAAAATGGCATCAGCTAGCAGGAGAAGTGTCAACACAGTCTGTATTGACATAATCAGAGGAGCTGTTTATCCATCTAACACTGCTGGGGTCTTACCTGCTATACTTCGTGATGCATATTGCATTGCTAATGAAGACCTGTACGGCATTGCATTAAATGGAGCTACCAGGATATTTGTGAAATTCGCAGCTTCTACAGTGTATGAGAGGACAGTGAACCATTTCCAGGAAGACAGTGTAGTAATCAACTCAGGATTGGAAGTGCATTTAAAAGACGTATCTAAGCACTAAACGTGGATTCGAATTAGGAATGTCCCTTTTTAGGTCGATGATACTTACATCTGGGAGGTATTTCAAGATTATGGTGTTATTCACACAGCTACAGTGGGATGGTGGTCTGAGAGGCCATACGAGGGTTTGCCGGAAGGTTCTTTCAGCCTGAAGATGACCCTACGAAGGCCCATACCATCGTATGTGGTCATGGATGCCTTTTGTACACAGGTGTATGTGGCATATGCAGGACAGAGCAGAACATGCAGGATTTGTGGTGCTTTGATCATATGGCTGCTGTGTGTGAAAAGATGACAGGGATGTGGTTAGGGTACAGGAGGATGAGGCAAGTGTTGTAGCCTCAGGTGTGGTTGTAGCCCAGGTGGGCAAGTGGAGTGGCATGGTTGGTGGTACTGAAGGGGAGTTGTGTCTGACTCTGCTGGCTGTGTCACGGATGCAGAAGTTGTGGGCTCTGGTGAGCATGTAGGTGCAGGTGCTCTTGATGTGCTTTCAGATATGCAATTACAGGTGTTGGACAGCCCTCTGTTGGGGGTCCCTTTGGGTGATGATGTCTAAGAGAAACGTGCAGTTGGGGGATGAAGGGAAGGGTGTTTCGGAAGAAAGCACATTGAACAGCATGGATAGAGGTGGCACACAGGGGTCAGGGTGGGTTGAAGGTGGCAGGGGGGACAAAGGGCAGGAAGGGTTATATTAAGAAGTTTGGAAATCAGAAAAATGTGAAAAGACCCTTGAGATCGAAAGGAAAGCCCCCTTTACAGCATTCAAGCGTCTACCTATTAATGCTAATGGCCTACGGGCCGAGGTCAAGAGGAAGTGGTTAGAAGGGACTTTGAGACGTTATGACATGGATGTGGGGTTTCTGCAAGAACATAATTTTATGTATGGCCGTGATTTGTTTCTGAAAGGATATAGAACATTTGCGGGGAGCTCGAGTAGATTAAAGGGTGGTGTTGTGATTGTTGTAAAGGAGACCAGCCCTTTTCAGTTATTGGCATGGGAGGAGGGGGGGAGGGTAGTTTGTGTCGATTAGGAATGGGGGGAGGTCAGGGTGAGTTTTCTGGGGATATATATGCTGGTTGAGAATAATAGGACTATTAAGGAGAATTTTGTTAGAGAGGTATTGGCGTATCACTTGCGTGGCTTGCCGGCTGTTTTGATAATATGTTGGGATTGGAATTGTGTTATTTGGAAGAAGGATGTCAAACCAAGGGGGGCGGGATGTGTGCTGGGTGTTAGGAGGGATGTTTTGGGGGATGTGGGGATGGTTGATGTGGTGTGGGGATGGTTGATGTGGTGTGGGGATGGTTGATGTGGTGTGGGGATGGTTGATGTGGTGTGGGGATGGTTGATGTGGTGTGGTGTGGAGGGTAGATCACACTTTTGTTAGACTGGGGTATGCGGCGCAGTTGATAGGGTGTACATAACAGGGGTTGTGCATGTGGAGAGGGTAGTGATGTTAGACATCAGTTTTTCAGATCACAGGGGAGTATTGGTACACATGGGGTGGGTAGGTATGGTTAAAAAGTGTGGAAGTTATTGGTAGCTTAATGTGCATTTACTGTTGGGTGAGGAGGGGAGGAATAGGTTTACGAAGTGGTGGGAAGCTTTATGGGCTAAGGGGAAACAAAGTGGGGATCTTGTGAAGTGGTGGGGGAAATGTGCCAAACCTAGTATTAGGGGCTATTATCAGGTGAGGGGTAGGGAGAAAAATCAGTGGCAATATGGGCTGCAGAGGAATCTGGAGGGGCAATTGAGAGGCTATTATGAACAGGGGGCTTTATCCGGTGGGGGAAATTGAGGGGTTGAAAGGTAGGTTGCAGGATCTCATGAATGATAGGTTTGACACCGTGACGTTATGGGGGAATAGAGGATGTACTTTGGGGTGATAGGCTGTCGGCAGGTGTTTTACGGCAGTTTAGGAAAAGACAGGAGGGGAGGATGGTCATGGGTTTGGAGGTTTGTGATGACTCGGGTGGATATGTACAAGAGCAAATGTTGAATTCGATGGATGCGATGAGTAATTATATTGATAAATGGTTTGAGTGTTCTTTGAAAAACTGGGGAGTCTGGTGAGAGGGAGAGGCAGATTCTGGAGGTGGGTATCATATAGGTATTAGAGGAAGAGGAACGTGAGGCTATGGGAGTACGGATATGCGAGGAAGAAGTGTGGATAGGGTGCAGGGTATGAGCAGGATGAAAGCCCCAGGTGTGGATGGTCTTCGAATGATTTTTATGTTACGCATTGGATGGATGTGAAGGATTGAATGGTATCATTGTTTAATTGTATGAAAGAAAAAGGTAGGATGGGGGTGACTTAATGCACTGGGGTGGTAGTTCTAGTTAAGGGGGGTGGGGTAATGATTAAGGATTATAGGGCTTTGTCGTTAATGTGTGCAGACTATAAGATCTTTGCCAAGGTGCTGGGGAATAGGTTGAAGAGAGTGCTTTGGAGTGTAATAGAGCACGGCTAGTATGGTATCCCTGGACGAAGCATGTATGAGGGACATGGGCAGATCAGGGACTTCACTGAAGGGAGAAGGGGGAGGTCTTGAGATTGGACTGGAAGGCAGCGTATGATAGTGTGGAATGGGAAATGTGGACAATCATGAGGAAGCAGGGGTTTGGGAGGAGGTTGTAGGATGGGCAGAAACATTGTATGTGGAGGCGTGTGTAAGGGTGCAAGTGAATGGTAGGCTTGGTGCAACGGTGAGTATAGAAAAGGGTTTGCTGCAGGTGTGTCCGTTGTCACAAATCCTTTTTGCCTGTTTACAAAACACATTTTATAGTTTGATAACACAGGAAGTGGGGGAGGGGGGAGAGGAGTAGGTGGGGAGTGTGACTGGTATTGTTGGTTATGTGGATGATACTACCGTATTAGTAGGGGAGAAGAGGGGCTTCGGAATGTAGGCAATATAATTCATATTTTTGAAAAGACTACAGGCATGTCGGTAAATGGGGCTAAATCTCAGTTGTTGGAGGTGGGAACATGGGTAAGGTTGGAATGGGGGAGCGGTATGGGTGGCCCATTGTGGAGCAATAAAAGATTTGTGGTGTGATATATATGAATGATGTGATTGAGGCTAGAAGGGTGAATTCTACAAGGGTGGTGGGGGAAGCAATTCGTAGGATGGGGGGCTGGAAACCTGGGGAATTAGCATTGCAACAGAGGGTGATTGTTGTGAATATGATAGTGTACAGTATGATGCGGCATGTGGCAGCAGTATGCCCGTTGTTGCAGCATGATGTGTATGAATTGCAGAGGAGGGTGTTGCAGTATGTGTGTGGGTATGGTAAACCTTGGTTGAGGAAGGAAGTGGTCATGCAAAGGGTGGGGTGTGGGGGTTTGGGACTCATACCTATCGATGAAAGGCTTACTGGAGTGTAAGGGTGAGGTAATGAGTGAACTGTGTAGGTGGTGGGGGGGAAGGAGCTGCAATGGTGTGCTGATATGGTGCGACTTCTGTTGGCAGTGAGGGAGCCTAAGGGGTTGAAGGTCGGTGTATTGACTAGCGTGGGGGATGACAGGAACATAGTGGAGGGGAGGCTATTTATCCTTTGTATGACTGGAGAGGGATTTGGGAGGGGTTACATAAGTTGCAGATACAGGCGAGGGTATGGGAATTGATTTTTAGATTTATACATGGGGTAGTTGCATCCTGTTCTATTTTGTTTCGGATGGGGCTGGTGGTGGTGCCTGGTTGTGGTAGGTGTGGGGAGGAGGACATGGCATATCATGCTGTATATTTTTGTCCTTCCTTGGAGTCGGTTAGGGTCTAGTTCAGTGGAGTTATATGGAGGGAAGGGGGAGGGGGGATCTCGGTTTTGAGGGCATTAAGTTTGTATACCGGTTGAGTAGGTGAGGTGGTGCATCGGGCTGTAATGTATTTGGTGGTGGACTTTATTTTTGTATCATGGGGTATTAGGGAGGAAAGGGGGGAGGCACGAATACAGGTGATTGTGGGTTGTCTCTGGGGTGGGGGAGGGTATGAGTGCTGGGAGGATGTTGGTTGGATGCGATGTACATGGA
The DNA here is from genome assembly GCA_009830355.1 of Cherax destructor. Lineage (NCBI taxonomy): Eukaryota > Metazoa > Arthropoda > Malacostraca > Decapoda > Parastacidae > Cherax > Cherax destructor. Next base: position 38,253 of record WNWK01004615.1, on the reverse strand, counting down.
TTAGGAGATTGCCAGGGCTCTGAATTGGTGGGTATGAAAGTGGGGGATATGCTTGGACAGGGAGGGGGTAGACAGAGGACTTTTCTTTTTACTTGGGGTACAAGAGATGGGGTTGGATGGTGGATGGCTGTGTGTGTATGTGAGTCTGTGGACTTGACATTGGACTGACAAGATCGGATAGGATTAATTTTTGGGGGATGTAAAGGGGCTTTCCTTGGAGTCTGGTATGTTGGAATTTGGTTATGTTTTGACCCCATTAATATGTTCAAATCTGAATGGGGATTAGTCACTAGTGGCGTTCCACAAGGATCAGTTTTAGGCCCATTGTTGTTCATAATTTACATAAATGACCTTGAGGAAGGAATTGCAAGTGACATGAGTAAATTTGCTGATGATACAAAAATAGGCCGTATAATTAATTCTGAGGAGGATACCAGTGAACTCCAGGAGGATTTGGACAAATTAATGTCTTGGTCTGAAAAGTGGCAGATGAAGTTCAATGTGGACAAGTGTAAGGTGCTAGTTCTTGGTAATGAAAATATCCTCGAATTTATAAACTAGGTGAAGTAGAGCTTGATCATACAGAATGTGAAAAGACTTGGGAATCATGGTAAGCAGAAATCTAAAGCCAAGACAACAGTGCCTAAGTGTGCGCAATAAGGCTAACATATTACTAGGATTTATTTCAAGAAGTATAAGCAACAGAAGTCCAAAAGTTATTTTACAGCTCTATACATCACTAGTGAGACCTCATTTGGATTATGCAGCTCAGTTTTGGTCTCCTTACTACAGAATGGATATAGATTCGTTGGAGAACATACAGAGAAGAATGACTAAAATGATTTACAGTATATGAAATCTCCCGTATGAACATAGACTTAGAGCATTGAATCTCCACTCTCTGGAGAGACGTAGAATGAGGGGAGATATCATCGAGGTGTACAAGTGGATAATGGGTATAAACAAAGAAGATATTAATAAAATACTGAGGATATCGAACCAAGTAAGAACCAGAAATAATGGATTTAAATTGGATAAATTTAGATTTAGAAAGGACATAGGCAAGTACTGGTTCTCGAACAGAGTTGTAGATGCGTGGAACAATCTTCCGAGTAGGGTGTTAGAGGCTAGGACTTTGGGTGGCTTTAAAAAGAGATTGGACAAATATATGAGTGGGAGGGGCTGGGTTTGATTAGTGTCATGAGTACAGGAGTAAATTCTTAGGTAGTGGTGGTTTTGATAAGGATCTGCCTTGTATGGGCCAGTAGGCCTTCTGCAGTGTTCCTCCATTCTTATGTTATGTTCTTATGTTCTTAATACAATCTGAACTTAACATATGCACAGGACGCACCAAAGTATACAAAATCATAAAGATCACAGAAAATGTGGTGAGCCAAACCTCACACACACAAAGAAACACATTATTACATGATGAACATATTGTTAAACAGATAACAAAACAAAAACAGATATAACACCAGCACATGAGATTTGGAAAACGTCACTAAAAACGTAGCTCTGCTAAAAAAAAACATATTGACAAGAAACAATGCGCCTCTAAGGCGAAGACATGTACTTTGCATGACACTACATATGAAGGCTCAGCAAGGGTCTAATGACCATAGAATGTAAAAGTATGCAATGTAATATCTTCCCCGCGCCCCCCTCCTTCCACTAACACATGCATACTCTTCCATGGACACAAGTCCATCAAAGCCTACCGCTATAAATTGACACAAAACCCATAAGTACATTAAACCCTCGGATGTCAAAGACACACTGCTACAGCCAGATGAACTGACCTTACATTCATGATTCACATAAGACATATAGCATCCTGATCTGTAACAGACCATACTAATTTTATGCACTGCAATACAAAATTATAAACCTACACAGTATCATCCACACAACAAAACAAATGCCATACCTTTTAGAGCTATAAAACATAGCCTCAAAACATGTTAAACCTTAAACATATGTAAATACAAAAACATTGAAATATATATGAAAAACATTTCCAAGAAGCCAAAACTCCAAATTATCCAGTCAGAATATAATAAAGCATACAGTCTAGGTAAACCCCAGTCGCCTCTCCCCTTACATACACCCCCCCGGGACATCCCTGATAGTCTTGAGTCACAAACACACCCATGTAAACTTCCCATGTCTAGCCGTCTCCCCAAACCACCTCCCCCCCATCGACAGTCCCCTCTTCAATGTGCATACTTGAAAAGAAACCCCTTCCCCCACTCAGACACCACCTAACACACACCCCCACCCTCACGCAACCTTTCAACCAGCCCCGTCTCTATGTATCCACTGACCAGCCCTTTTACAACTGCCAACTCATCCACCCCTTAAAGCCCCCAAAGTCATAGCCCTGTACCCCACTGAAAAAGCCTTCTCCCAATGTTTCCCATATATCTCCTGGTTCCTATATCTCGTTCTATAGAATCTAGCCACTAGTGCCCGAATCCTACCCGTACCTCTCACCTCTCTCATGCCCCATCTACTACTACACCCATACGAAACAACTGCGCTCATGATGCTAAGACACCATGCAGGAAGCGATAACCTGTCTCCCTTATCCTCGACGGAACTTTAACCCTTCTTATCCAAAACCACACCTACTTCCAGTTGTATAGGGGAAACTCCACCTTTCCCTATAAAACCTCTAAATTACTCCCCACCCTGTCAAGTTTACTTACCTTAATCCTCCCAGGATCCCTCACAACCAACAAAAATCTTAAGATCGCCTCGCAAGTCAGCACATCCCTTGCACCCCACCACCTCCTTCCAACCCATATTAGTCGATCTACCCATGCTCCCCGATATCCCCCCTCCCAGGAATTCCTGCTTCACATACACACCCAACAATCTACGATGCAAAGGTATCAATCCCAACCCCCTTAACCTCACCTTCGCCATAACTACATCCTGATTCAACCAATGCCTACCATATGCCCAAATAAACCTTAAAGCTTTCCTTTGCAAACGAAGAATGTCCTCATCACAAAAGGGGTATATCACACCCACAAACCACAACTACTATAAATGAGCAACTATAAATGAGCGTATTAATAACTATAACTCTTTGCAAAAGAGTTACCTCCCCTGGTTTCCAACCCCCCATCCTTGTTATGACAGCATCCACCACTTCCGCCAAATTAATCCTTCGCAGATCCTGAACATCCCTAGCAAAAGTTTTCCCACAAATCTTAAGGCCTGTCTACTAAAATCCACCCACACCCCCTCCCCAATGCCCCTCCCACCCATGTGCTTACCTCACCTCCATCAGCTTGGACTTCATTCTGTTGACCCCATCACCTTAGCTTTCCCAAAAACACTGACAATTCTATCCACATTGGCTAAACCCTCCTCGCCGCCCACCAGAATCGTGGTGTCACCTATGTAACCCACAATTCCGGGGCCATCCTTGGATCCTCTACCTGTTCCCACCTATAAAAGGGGTTCTGAAGACATGCAAAGAGAAGCTGAGATACAGGACAACCCTGTCTCAGTCCCCTACCCATGTTCAAAACCTCCCCTAACATCCCATTAATCTAGACCTGAAACTGTGCCCCTTCATAAAGCATTTTCACCCAACCTACCACCTCCTTCCCAAACCCCTGCATCTCCAAAATCTTCCACAACAATCCTCTCTCCACCCTTTCATAAGAGGTTTCCCAATCCAAGCTGATAACACTGCCTCCCCCTCTCCTCTCAATAAAATCCCTGATTCTATAATGCCCTGTATGCATACTCCTCCCCGGCACACTGAACTGCCCCTCATCCAAAAGACTACCCAAAACTCTCTTAATGCGATTCCCCAAGATCTTCGCAAAGATCTTGTAATCCCCACAAAGAAACGTTATAGCCCTATAACCCGCCAGAGTATTCCTATCATGCCCCTTGGGCACCAACACAATGATTCCCGTCCTGTGCTCTATACCCATTTTACCCCCTACCTTCATCCCATTAAATACCTACAACAACACTTCCCGTAACGCCTCCCAATGCCTAACGTAAAAATCCCCACGAATCCCATCGATTCCTGGCACCTTCTCTAAATGTAACTCCTGCACCACCTGCCCCACCTCCTCTTCTGTAATGTCCCCCTCCAAACCTCTCCTCCCTTCTCCATCGACACCCTCCAAGACTCCTTCCAAAACCTTATTACCCGCCGCCACATCATATCTCATCCCTCCCATCTTCCATCTAAACCAGTGCCCCGCATACACACACATCCCCTCCATCATATTCACCACCTGCCCTGTCCTATACCCACCCATATTCCTGTCCACCTTCAAAGACATGATCGTCATTCCCCTACGCCTCCCCTGAAATCTACTCAACACCAAAGCTGAAGGCTTATCCCCCCACAGAACGTCTTCCACACCACCCCTGACCTGAAGAGCTTGAAATCGCTCATTCTGTATTTGCTGAAGCTGTCCGTGTAAATTATCTATTTCCCCCTGCCTCTACCAACCCAGCGGGTCATAACAGTCTTGCAACTGCGCCTCCTAAGTATTTCTGTTTTTCAAAATGGTAACTTGATTCCTCCCTTCCCACCCTCTGATAAAACTCGTGAATGGCCACCTTTGCTCTCCCACTCCACCAACCGACCAAATCTACAATACCCCAACCCTCCCCCACAGCCGCCCCCACCAATCTGTAAAAACCTCCCTGTGCCCCACCCCATCCATTAAACTAACATTCAGCATCCAATAATCTGAATAAGTAGCCACCGCCCCCTCCCACCCGAACCCCGCCAAAACACCCCTGTGGCCGGAGAATCCTACGTCGATGCAACTATTCCGTTCCACCTGCACAACCCTTGAGACATATATCCTATCTAACCTAGCTGCATATCCTCTTTGAAAAAAAACGTATGATCCACATCCTAACCCCCACCTCTAACAACATCTACCACCCCAACTGCCCTAAGGACCTACCGTAACACACCTAAAACACACCCCGATCCCCGCGGCTCTACATCCTTCTCCCTTATCACACAATTCCAGTCCCTCGCTATCACTGTTACCATAGGCAACCCTTGCAGGGCATAAATCAACTCGTCCCTTACAAAATCCTCCTTACTTCGACGTGTATGCACCGCCGGCATATACACGCCAACCAACGCCAGCTGGACCTCCTCCACACCCCCTCCACTCTCACAATCCTCCCACCCCCTCCCTTTTCCCAACGAAAGGGACTGGTCAGATTTATCCCTATCGCGACCCCACCCTTTAAGCTTCCTGAACTTCCTGTATACATTGCAAACCCACATGTCATGTCCACACCTAAAATTGTGCTCTTGAATGATAAACACATCAACTCTCATGTCTCAATGTCCTCTCCAGCCACCTTCTATTTACCTCCTTTCAAAGGCCACTAACATTAATGTTCAAACACCTGAATACAACAACAGTGGTTTACCTTTACACTTTACGACCCTGGTGGCTCCTACCGTCACCATACCTTTCTTGCCATTGCCACCTTTCACACCCCACTTCGCCAACTTCCCCACTGCCCCTCCCTTGTTAGCCCCGGTCATCTCTACTGAGGCTCTTTTACCCAACCTCTGCCCCGTGGTAAGCACATCGTTTTCAGCCATAGCATTGGATAGTTTCCTCGATTTCCCCACCACTTCCATCACCTCCTTCTCCTCCTCCCAGAGCACCTCCATCTTCACTTCCTCTTCCCAGAGCACCTCCATCTTCACTTCCTCCACCTAAATACCAACTACCCTTTCCACTTCCACCTCATACTCAGATTCTGTGCTCACCGGCTCACACTCATCCTTCTCTCTACACTCATGCCCCTCCAATGTCGGGCTGTTCAACATCCTACACAAATCCTCCAACAAAGGGGTGACCAACTCAACATCCAGGCCATGTTTCCCTGTGGCACCTCAACCTGACGAGGATCAGGCTCTGTTTCCATTGTAGCGGATGGCAGTGTTGTGACCACCACCTCTGATGCCTCGACCACCTCACTCCACTTCCTGCCATGCTCCACAACCACGGCTGGTTGTACTTTGCCCCTTGCATCTGTGTCTTCCTGCTGCCGTTCCGTACCCTGACGCTGCTGCTGATGATCTCTAAGACGTTCACAAGACGCTGCAACATGGCCAGCCATGCCACAGAGACGCAAGTCCTCACCTGCCCTGGATAAATCACATAGACCTGCATTCTGAAGATGTCCATTTGCACATACGACGGTACCTGCTTCCAAAGCGTCATCTTCACAGAGAATGTACCCTCTGGCAATCCAGCATATAGGCCTTGGGCCCGGCTGCCCACCGTAATTGCAAAGATTACCCCAAACTGCTGAAACACCTCCTTCACATCCATCTCCCCTGCCTCAAAAGGTACATTTCGAATCTTAAGCCAAGTATAATGGGCCGAGACATCGTGCAGACGTACCTCCAGACTCGAATTTATGACGATCCTTGACTCCTGATATTTATCCACAATAGTGTCATATGCTGCACCGGTGTTTAGTTTAACGAAGATCCTTCTGGCTCCATTCAGGGAAGCACCATATATGTCTTCATTCGGGATCTTGAAGGTGTCCCTGATAATCAAAGGCAGTAGCACATCCATGTTGTTTGGGTAAATGGCCCCCTGTAGAATCTCAATACAGACTGTATTAACTCTGCATCGATACTGAGCCGCCATGTTGTTGGAAAACAAAGCTTTGCTGAACTGCCACCAGGGACCTGAGCAGCGCACCCGCACACCACGAAGGCTGGGCAGAGAATATCAGTATTGTATTGAGGATTGTGTGTGCAGGTTTTGTCATGCAGTATATATGCTTTGAATGACAGTTGTGGAACTTTAGGGTTATGATAATGTGTACATGTATGTGTAATTATTTACTGTCACCATGTTACATGGGTTATAGGCTGTTTTATGTATTAGTATCAGTGCTGTCTCTTCTGGGGGTAGGTCAGTTGACTGGGTGACATGTTTTATATATGTTATGATGTGTATCTTAAGTATAGATTAATTATCGGTTGTCATGAAATGCTTATAAGTGTTTTTGTAAAATTTTGAGTTAGTTTTTCTTTTAGGGATTTTTTTTTTTGGTGTGGCGTGCTTTGTGTGAGCATACTAATGTGATGGGTAAAGGATTATTCAACGTGTCCTTGATACTATGGGATATCTGTGCATGTTGTGTTTTGTTACATGATGGTTTTGTTTTGGTAGTTTTTAAAGTTTCAATCTTTATATGTTTGTTATGACTTTGATATGGGGAATTAGACGGATTCTGGTTTTTGTGTGCTATGGTGTTTCTTGTTGATGTGTAATAATTTTCCTTTATATCTGTGTTTTGTATTAAGGTAGCCTTATTTATGTATTGTATGTGCTATGTCACACTTGTGTGTGGTTCTGTTCAGTGGTTCATAGTGTTTTTCTTGATACGTCTACTTGTGTAGATGTTGTTATCTTTCATGTTGTACATAATTTGTTTTAGCGTTGATAGGGAATCTACTGTATTAGAGTTGTAATTTTATATGATGTGTTATAAGCATATGATTGTGTTCCCTGCAATGCAAGAGAAAAGTGGGTTCAGGCTCTGGGGGGGGGATACATATATTAATATTTGAACATATTGAAATGTACTTGTGTGCATTCATTTTTTATTCTTATATGTTATGTTTTATGTATAGACATTGTGAGAGAAGCCATGTTTGGAAATGTTATTGCTGGTTTTAGGAAAATCAATATATGTGTTGGCATTTGTAGGATATGTATTGGTAAAGGTTTTGTTGATGATGGACATGGCTTAAGTGTTATATTCTGGCTTTGTATTTGCAATGTTTTGAACCCTTGATCATGAACATCGGGTTTTATGTAGTGTGGGGGAGGGTTTGTAGGGGAGACAAGGGGTATTTCATGGTTTGTATTAATCAGTTGAATGTGCATAGACATTTCCTTTTGTGGCTGTTTTGGGTATTTGTTGTTGCTCTTTTGGATTTTCATAGTATCATATTGTCATGTATGATTTGTAAATAATGTTTTTTTAAATAAAATATAAAAAAAAATATCCATAATTTAGAAATTGTGACACGTTCCTGCTGAAGAATTGGGACAGGAAATTTGCAAGACCTCAAGAATTATGAGTGGATGGTGGAACATAAGGGATACGACCATCACTAACAGGGAAGTGCACCATTAGTCCTTTCATATAGATCTCTAGCTGGCCAGTGTAGGGTCTAGGTGTTAGGCTGGTATTGTGGTGTGATCCATCTACAGTAATTAAATGGTAAGTGGTAATACGAATTTCTTTTGTGTACCCAGCAAGCCTAATTATATATAGTCCACATTATTTTATAATTTACCATTATTGGTATTAATGTTTAATATTGTAATTATTAATTTAATGTCAGGTCTAGCTTTTTGTGTGAGTGGTGAGGAAGTGGGCATCGAGGGAGTCACAGTCCTGCGACCTACTGTGACTCAAGTCCTACTTATCTCACCCAAATTACTTGCCTGTTATAATTAAGGTAAACCTTATGCAGGTAATTTGCTCACATAATAATTCACAATATGCCATTGAACACAGCAATCCATTATTTTCAATCAAATCATTACATTAAATTAAATTTTCATTGATTACATGTCCAAGTTCGTTAGGACCAAAGGCTTCTTGTGAATTATTATTATGTGAGCAAATTACCTGCATGAGGTTTACAGGGTATTACCTGAATAATGCAAAGAGTAAATTCTAACATACAAACCTCACTTTATTAGTTGCGTCGTTAAAAATCTAAGTTACTTATATAACGCAATCATAAACTTTAATATGGGAGATGACGATAAAGGTCATAGCAGTGTAGAGCTGTATAGGCTTTAGACATTTTTCTGTTAAAATTTTGTTGCTTTTTATGACGAGTGCATCATTGTAAAAAAAATCAATAATTTTCACAATGTTAAAAGTATGTTCAAATTACTTATTAGGCTACATAATTAATTTTGCAAGTTCGTTCGATTATTTTATATAAAAAAATCTTATACAGAATTATTCAATATTTGTTTCTCTTGAAATAAAATATTACATAATGTGAAGGACTTAGAATTGATGTATGTAGAAGATCTCACTTTTAAAGATCACAACAGTGTCACTCTCGCACCCGCCAGAAAAATGATTGGATGGATAACTGCAAAATTCAAAACAAGGAAAGCCAAGCCAATGATGGTCCACTTTTGGCCACTTTTTCTGTCTAGGCAGGAATATTGCTGTACATTAAATGAAGCTTTCGATGATATTAAGATGTGTGGGTACAAACTTGAAAAAATATATACATGCACATAGCACAATAGCACAATGGTGTCCAAGTTGCATCTTGAAACAGCATCGTCTGATCAGCTTCAAACTTTCAAGAACTCTATATTTCTCTTATTTTTCCGACATTAAAAAAAAAACAATGCATGGCATAACGCCCCATCTACAAAAATAGGGAACTCGGAGGCATAAAGTTATGTAACTGTACGTTGACCGCGGCGCGATCCATGGTGGATATATCTGTATTGCATAGCCCCAGTCTCGTGTGCCTCAATGCACGTGACTGGAATAGTGCAGAGTGCCGCAAAAGTTTGTAATGCAGTTGTATATTAGCACTGAAGACTTGAAGGAAATCACAGAAGAGGTATTCACAGCTCATATGGAAAGTAATATCCCAATTTTTTTCAATAAATCTGGAAAATTAGGATAGACACAGACCAAATTTAATTCGAACTTTCCACTTGGAAATGCCAACATTAAAGCTAAACTGAAGAGGCGTTCTACTGTTATTTCAGGAAGACAAATATCCTAAAAATTATCAGCAGCAGGAAAAGTTTAATCTAATATGATGAGACATTGAGTAATTATAGCAAGAAAAGCAATATGATAACTTTCCAAATTTCTTCAAAAATAGAAAATTTGGATCAACACAGGCGGCCAAAATCAATCAAAACTTTTCTCCTAGTAAGGTTGACCTGCTTTTAATTAATTAATTAAGCCACGAAGCAAATAAGTAGGTAAGTAAGAAAGTAAATAAATAAAAAAGGAAGTAATTACACAGTTTCATTGAAGCTGTGGATACATAACATAGATGTTTTTGGTGCTTAAAAGTAAATTGTGTAGATTTAACCCAGGTTAACCTAGTGAAGTCAAACACTGTGACTTATTTCTCATCAGAAGAGACAGTCTCCAGTCAGGTCACAGAAACCAATATGATTAATAAAACTGGCACATTAAACACTTACACTAACGACATAAAACTAACAAGAAGAATATGAATGGAAAAAAGAAACGGAGAGATTACAAGTGGATCTGAACAAGCTGCTCCATTGATTTGACAAGTGTTTACTAGAATTTAACCCCATCAAATACAGTGCTATGAAAATCGGAGTAGACACGAGAAGACAGGAAACAGAGTACAGAATTGGAGGACAAGGGCTGTAAACCTCACAGAGAGAACCTCCGGGTGAGCATGGTTCTGAGCATATCGCCTAAGGCACACATCAACCGTATAACACCCCCTGAAAACACGAGACTGGCAAATATAGAAGTGGCTTTCAGGAACCTCAACAATGAGGAAGTCATAACCATACAAACTGCATATGTCTCGTCCATCTTGGAGTATGCAGAGCCAGTATGGAACCTACATCTTGAAAAGCATGTCAAGAAACTAAAATAAGTGCAAAGATTTGCTAGGAACTAGTACAAGAACTGAAGAGTGTGAGCTATGACCTAAGATTAAAAGAGCTAAACCTGACAACACTAGATGACAAGACCAGGCTCGACATAACTACAGCGTACAAAATACTGAGATAAATCGACCGGGTTGACAAGCGAGTGAGTTTGAGAGACGGATCTAAGGTACTGGAGGGCAAAGCTGGAAGCTATGAACGCATGATTCACAGGGATGTCATGAAATACTAATTAGCTTAAAAGTGTCATGAAGTAGAGCGACATAGACAGTGAAATGGTTGAGGTGGAATCCATACATAGTTTTAGGAATAAATATGACAGGGCTCATGCAGCCAGAAGATAATGAACCCACCAGCAGCCAGAGCCAGGAGCAGACTCAACCCTGGTAGGTGAGTACAAACTAAAATCAAGGAAAAAATTCGTGTGAAGAAAACACATTAGCACTAAAAGCTTAAAGCTGACCAGAAGAAGCATTCTCCAGTCTCCAGTAATTGCACAAACTCCAACAAAATTTCCACCTATAGAGAATGAACACAAAAAGTGTTTCAAACATTTCGTGCATTTTTGTACACGGCTTCAGCCATTAAATATTGAAGCCGTTCACATTTTCTTCTTAAATCAGAGGAAAGCGCTAAATCAGTAAGGGTCACATAGCTCCTGAGGAGTGAGAGGCTTTCAGATTGTCACTGCAAGGAGAGGCTAAGTACAGTTCCTTGGATTAGCAGCCCATAACAAGTATCAAGTATCCTTCCATTCAGAAAACATTATCCAGTTATGTAATGCTAAATATTGCTAGTGCCACTTCAAGATTAAAAGTGGAAAAATATCACCTACACATTACATTAACAATTGCAACTTTCTTCTCTGATCAATACACGAGTGTTGAAATATTGCAAGTCCATCATGAAAGACTGTAATGTTTTTTCATGGATTGGTCTATAAGAAGGTATAAAGATACTCATAAGAGACTACAAATTTATTTTAGGAATGGTCTATATAAAACTGAGAAGAGGACACCCTCACCTGTTAATTCCTCCACAAACCTTCACTTAGCTTATCTAAAAGGCATTCTGGAGATATAAATGAAAGTCATGGAGGAAGTTAGTGGGAATACAAGTACATGTACATGTTCAAGGTGGCTGACATCAATGACATACTACTACATAGAATGCCCTTTGTTATGTAGAGCATTTCGGGCAAATTAGGTAAATTTTGTCTTGGAGAGCGACCCACACCAGTCGACTAACACAGAGGTACCCATTTTACTGATGGGGAACATCAATAAAATGTAAGGAAACACGCTCAATGTTTCAACCCTGGCCGGGAATAGAACCCGGATCCTCACCGTGTGAAGTGAGAGTTATGTCACCAGGCCTCGGGCCACCGTCATGGTTTACAATATTTGAGAAAATTAAAATTGCCATAAAAAACAAGAGTATTCAATATTTTTTTATTTTTCTCCACAATTCTCTTAGAAAAAATGTTTGATTTTGTGCTTTTAAGATGAGAGCCAAATTTGATAAAACTTTATAAAATTGGTAAATTGGCAAGAAAAAACCCAGTTCATTAAAAAATACTTCCAATATAGTTGATATACAAACGTGTAAATGTTCCAAGTCAACCAGAAGAGGAAGTCTAGAAATTACATTCAAACTAATTTATTTAAAATAATAAGCGAATTGAAATTGTCGTACCTGGAAATGATACTCAAATTTTCCTTTATTAAAGCCAATCAACCCTCAAAGTTTGAAGCCTTTCAATAAAAGGCATTTTTCAGTAATTGTTCTGAATCCAGCGATTCAAACATTTGTCTAACAATTTCAACAGAATATCATATTTGCTCCAAAACAATATAAAGATTCAGTGTCTTGCTTCTGGATGACATCAGTATTAATATATTGAAGCCATTAAGGAGAGTCATTCCTTAAATACTGAATGTAAATTAATGTCAATAAGATATTGAGATTTACTGAAGCTTAATAAAAATGCGATCCTTGCTTTGTGATAAACTCTCATGGGCTGGAAACTTGAAGGATCAGAAAAGTTTTTCTCCAGTCATCACATGAATTTCCGCAAATCCATTTTTTTTTTTATAAAACTTTAGTGTATTGGTCTATTTGTCCTCGTACAAACTTACCTGAGTGGGAACTACTATCCCGGCCATGTGATACATCAGCCATTAAATATTAAAGTCATTGAGAAAAAGTTGACTCATATATTTAACGTGATTTTACGGGAATTAAAATTTCGCACATTTTTGTAAATAAAATTGGCAGTTGTACAGCGAAACTCTTGAATTTCTCTCCCCATCGTTGCTGAATTATTAGGCCCCTGTTTTGAATACTGAAACTACACCTCTGAAGTTTTAGAAGTTATGGGAGAGTTCCAGGATGCAGCGAATGGCTTCAACAATTTTGAGTACGTATAGGTCACCTGCCCATGCCGGTCACCTGCCCATGCCATAAGATGGTGGAACCTTTGTCCAGTTAACATAGACAATTAATTAAATTTTAATCCGGTCGGATAAGACATTCTCGTATTACGAACAAAACTGAAAGGAAAATTTGAAGAAAGGAAAAATATGGCAAGCAGTTACAGTTCCTGGTTCAGGCGTAACTAAATAAAAACAACTGCAGTGTATAAGTTATTATTGTGATATTTGTGTACTCATCTATTTGTGGTTACAGGTGTGAAAGTGTATTCGCATAAATCTCACCTTTTTGTGGTTGCAGGGGTCGAGTTACAGCTCTTGGCACCGCCTCTTCTTAAAGCAATGTATAGATTCTGCTTCCACTACATCAGATTTTTTCACTTCCTGACAACTCTTTGGCTTAAGAAATACTTCCTAACATCCCTATGACTCACCGAGATTTCAACTTCTAGTTGTGTTCCCTTGTTTCTGTGTCCCATCTCTGAAACATCCTGTCCTTATCCACCCTGTCAATTCCTCTCAGTATTTTATATGTCGTTATAATGTGTTGTGCCAGAGAAACTGGTGTTGTGCCAGAGATGTGGAAGATAGCTAATGTAGTTCCTATATTCAAATCAGGGGATAAGTCCATTCCATCAAATTACCGTCCAATAAGCCTCACGTCTATAGTAGGCAAATTATTAGAATCAATTATAGCTGATATTATCAGAAGTCACCTTCAAGAACATAATTTGATTAATGAATCTCAGCATGGGTTTACGAGAGGTCGTTCCTGCCTGACAAATTTACTGACGTTTTTCAATAAAACATTTGAGGCAGTAGACAGTGATAAAGAATATGATATAGTTTACTTGGATTTCAGTAAGGCCTTCGATAGAGTACCTCACAAGAGACTCTTAAGAAAGGTGGCAGCTCATGGTATAGGAGGTAAAGTTCTAGCATGGATAGAGGCATGGCTTACCAATAGAAAGCAGAGAGTTTCCATTAATGGGGTCAAATCTGAATGGGGATTTGTCACTAGTGGCGTTCCACAAGGATCAGTTTTGGGCCCATTGTTGTTCATAATTTACATTAATGACCTTGATGAAGGAATTGCAAGTGACATGAGTAAATTTGCTGATGATACAAAAATAGGCCGTATAATTCATTCTGAGGAGGATAACAGTGAACTCCAGGAGGATTTGGATATATGAATGTCTTGGTCTGAAAAGTGGCAGATGAAGTTCAATGTGGACAAGTGTAAGGTGCTTGTCGTTGGTAATGAAAATATCCCTCGAATTTATAAACTAGGTGAAGTTGAGCTTGATCATACAGAATGTGAAAAAGACTTGGGAGTCATGGTAAGCAGAAATCTAAAGCCAAGACAACAGTGCCTAAGTGTGCGCAATAAGGCTAACAGATTACTAGGATTTATTTCAAGAAGTATAAGCAACAGAAGTCCAAAAGTTATTTTACAGCTCTTTACATCACTAGTGAGACCTCATTTGGATTATGCAGCTCAGTTTTGGTCTCCTTACTACAGGATGGATATAGATTCATTGGAGAACATACAAAGAAGAATGACTAAAATGATTTACAGTATAAGAAATCTCCCGTATGAAGATAGACTTAGAGCGTTGAATCTCCACTCTCTGGAGAGACGTAGAATGAGGAGATATCATCGAGGTGTACAAGTGGATGATGGGCATAAACAAAGGAGATATTAATAAAATACTGAGGATATCGAACCAAGTAAGAACCAGAAATAACGGATTTAAATTGGATAAATTTAGATTTAGAAAGGACATAGGCAAGTACTGGTTTTCGAACAGAGTTGTAGATGCGTGGAACAATCTTCCGAGTACTGTGATAGAGGCTAGGACCTTGGGTGGCTTTAAAAAGAGATTGGACAAATATATGAGTGGGAGGGGCTGGGTTTGATTTGTGTCGTGAGTACGGGAATAAATTCTTAGGTAGTGGTGGTTTTGATAAGGACCTGCCTTGTATGGGCCAGTAGGCCTTCTGCAGTGTTCCTCCATTCTTATGTTCTTATGTTCCATATCCCTCCTGTCCTCCAGTCTCGTCAGGGTGATCTCATATTAACCTCTTCTCGTATGACATGCTCTTTAGCTCCGGGACTAGTCTTCTTGGAAACCTTTCTGCTCTCTCTAATTTCTTGAAGAGCTTGACCAGTTGTGGGTTCCAAACTGGTGCTGCATACTCCAACATGGGCCTGACATACACGTTGTTCAGAGTCTTGAATGATTCCTTACTCAGGTGTCGAAACGTTATTTTTAGGTTTGCCAGGCGCCCATTTGCTGTAGCCTTTATTATTTCGTTGTGTACCTCAGGAGATGTGATCGGCATTAAACTCACCCAAAGATCCTTTTTCTTGAGTGAGGTTTGCAGTCTTTGGCCCTCTAGCCTGTACTCTGTCTGCGGTCTTCTTTCACTTTCTCCATTCTTCTTCACTTTGCATTTGGTAGTGTTAAACTCCAGGAGCCAGTCACTATTCAACCTCTGTACATACCTGGAGTTTACCTGGAGAGGGTTTCAGGAGTCAGCGCCACCGCATACTGTTCATCAGTCAATACAAAAGAAAGTAGTAATAAAAGGAGGAGTTTGAGGTAATCAGTCCCTCGGCCTGGAGTCGATGTGTTCAGTCCATCAATCTTGAAGTAAATACAACATAAGGCAAATAGAAGTTGCTTATATACTGTAGCAGGTGAGATGAAGCGGGAGGCAGGTCATGGGTATCAACCACTGTCAAAGCCTGCCCAAAGTTGGACAATGTTGAAGAATCCCTTTGTTAAGATCCCAGGTTGCTGTGTCAGCGGGATGATGATGGTAGAGAACCGACAGTTGTTAAATTAGACACATATGCAACACTTGGGTATCTTTATTGAGAAAACGTTGCCACAAGTGGCTTCATCAGTCAAACAAAAAGAAAGTAGTAATAAAGGAGGAGTTTGAGGTAATCAGTCGGCGAGTCGATGTGTCAGTCATCACTTGAAGTAATCAACATAAGGCAAATAGAAGTTGCTTATATCGTAGACAGGTGAGATGAACAGGAGGAGGCAGGTCATAGGGTATCAACCACTAGTCGAGTAAGTCCTTGTCAAGGTTTGGACAAATGGAAGAATCCCTTTGTATCAAGATCCCAAGAAGTTGCTGTGTCAGACAGGATGTAGATGAATGGTTCAGAGAACCGACAAGTTGTTAAATTAGACACATATGCAACACTTGGGTATCTTTATTGAGAAAACGTTTCGCCACACAGTGGCTTCATCAGTCCAATACAAAAAAGAAAGTAGTAATAAAAGGAGGAGTTTGGGTAATCAGTCCCTCGGCCTGGAGTCGATGTGTTCAGTCCATCAATCTTGAAGTAAATACAACATAAGGCAAATAGAAGTTGCTTATATCTGTAGACAGGTGAGATGAAGCAGGAGGAGGCAGGTCATAGTGGTATCAACCACTAGTCGAAGTAAGTCCTTGTCCAAAGGTTTGGACAAATGTTGAAGAATCCCTTTGTATCAAGATCCCAAGAAGTTGCTGTGTCAGACAGGATGTAGATGAATGGTTCAGAGAACCGACAAGTTGTTAAATTAGACACATATGCAACACTTGGGTATCTTTATTGAGAAACGTTTCGCCACACAGTGGCTTCATCAGTCCAATACAAAAGAAAGTAGTAATAAAAGGAGGAGTTTGATAATCATCCTCGCCTGGTGATGTGTTCAGTCCATCAATCTGAAGATGAAACACAAATAAGGCATAGAAGTTGCTATATACGAGGACAGGTGAGACTGAAGCAGGAGGAGGCGGTCATAGTGGTATCAACCACTGTCAGTAGTCCTTGTCAAGTTTGGACAATTGATGAATCCCTTTGTATCAGATCCCAAGAAGTTGCTGTGTCAGACAGGATGTAGATGAATGGTTAGAGAACCGACAAGTTGTTAAATTAGACAATATGCAACACTTGGGTATCTTTATTGAAAACGTTTCGCCACACAGTGGCTTCATCAGTCAATACAAAAGGTAGTAATAAGAGGTTTGAGGTAATCAGTCCCTCGGCCTGGGTGATGTGTTCAGTCCATCAATCTTGATAAATACAACATAAGGCAAGAGTTGCTTATATACTGTGACAGGTGAGATGAAGCAGGAGGCAGGTCATGTGGTATCAACCACTTGATGAATGGTTCAGAACAATTGTAAATTAACATATGGCCTTGGATCATGTATCGTCCTTTTCAATCTTGGTAAATCAAGGCAGATTATATATAGGTGAGATGAGGAGCGTCATAGTGATCACCACTGTCAGTAATCCTTGTCAGTTGGACAATGTGAAGAATCGTAGTCCCAAAGTTGTGTCGAGATGATGAATGGTTAGAGAACCGACAAGTTAATTAGACATATGACGGTTCTTTATGAACGTTACTCCATCGTCAATAAAAAGTAATAAGGAGTTTGTTCGTCCCTCCTGAGTATGTTAGTCATCAATCTTGAATACTGGAAGTTATCTGTACAGGTGAGATGAGCAGGAGGCGTTGTATCCACTGTAGTAATCGTCAGGTTTGGAAATGTTGAATCTTGTATCAATAGGCTGTCAGAAGGATGTGATGAATGGTTCGAAACCGACAGTTTTAATTGACTACGTATCTTTGAACGTTTCACACGTGTCTGTCAATACAAAGTGTAAGGTTTAGTAATCAGTCCTCGGCCTGGTCGTGTTCAGTCATCAATCTTGAAAACCGGAGTTTCACAAATGCAGGGCGGTCTGTTACCACTGTCATATCGTCGTTGGCTATCTAAGTCCAATTGCTTAACATGGTTCAAGAACCATTATTACATTGCTGACTTTATCTTTCTCATCATACAATATAATAAGGTGTATAGCCTCTTGTGTTCCTCATATAAACAACTAGGCAAGTTATCCAGGTGATGACGAGGCGCAGTATAACACTTCGTACCTTTCAGTTTGGACTGTTGAACTTGCAAGTTTCAAAAGATACCAAGTTGCAATCACGTTTGACTTCCCCGTGCTTCTTCTACAATTCAAATTTCCAAACCTTTGGACAGGACTTTCGACTAGTGGTGATACACTATGACCGCCTCCTCCTGCTTCATCTCACCTGTCTACAGTATATAAGCAACTTCTATTTGCCTTATGTTGTATTTACTTCAAGATTGATGGACTGAACACATCGACTCCAGGCCGAGGGACTGATTACCTCAAACTCCTCCTTTTATTACTACTTTCTTTTTGTATTGACTGATGAAGCCACTGTGTGGCGAAACGTTTTCTCAATAAAGATACCCAAGTGTTGCATATGTGTCTAATTTAACAACTTGTCGGTTCTCTGAACCATTCATCTACATCCTGTCTGACACAGCAACTTCTTGGGATCTTGATACAAAGGATTTTCAACATTTGTCCAAACCTTTGGACAGGACTTACTTCGACTAGTGGTTGATACCACTATGACCTGCCTCCTCTGCTTCATCTCACCTGTCTACAGTATAAGCAACTTCTATTTGCCTTATGTTGTATTTACTTCAAGATTGATGGACTGAACACATCGACTCCAGGCCGAGGACTGATTACCTCAAACTCTCCTTTATTACTACTTTCTTTTGTATTGGACATGAAGCCACGTGTGGCGAAACGTTTCTCAATAAAGATACCCAAGTGTTGCATATGTGTCTAATTTAACAACTTGTCGGTTCTCTGAACCATTCATCTACATCCTGTCTGACACAGCAACTTCTTGGGATCTTGATACAAAGGATTCTTCAACATTTGTCCAAACCTTTGGACAAGGATCTTACTTCGACTAGTGGTTGATACCACTATGACCTGCCTCCTCCTGCTTCATCTCACCTGTCTACAGTATATAAGCAACTTCTATTTGCCTTATGTTGTATTTACTTCAAGATTGATGGACTGAACACATCGACTCCAGGCCGAGGGACTGATTACCTCAAACTCCTCCTTTTATTACTACTTTCTTTTGTATTGGGACTGATGAAGCCACTGTGTGGCGAAACGTTTCTCAATAAAGATACCCAAGTGTTGCATATGTGTCTAATTTAACAACTTGTCGGTTCTCTGAACCATTCATCTACATCCTGTCTGACACAGCAACTTCTTGGGATCTTGATACAAAGGATTCTTCAACATTTGTCCAAACCTTTGGACAAGGACTTACTCGACTAGTGGTTGATACCACTATGACCTGCCTCCTCCTGCTTCATCTCACCTGTCTACAGTATATAAGCAACTTCTATTTGCCTTATGTTGTATTTACTTCAAGATTGATGGACTGAACACATCGACTCCAGGCCGAGGGACTGATTACCTCAAACTCCTCCTTTTATTACTACTTTCTTTTTGTATTGGACTGATGAAGCCACTGTGTGGCGAAACGTTTTCTCAATAAAGATACCCAAGTGTTGCATATGTGTCTAATTTAACAACTTGTCGGTTCTCTGAACCATTCATCTACATCCTGTCTGACACAGCAACTTCTTGGGATCTTGATACAAAGGGATTCTTCAACATTTGTCCAAACCTTTGGACAAGGACTTACTTCGACTAGTGGTTGATACCACTATGACCTGCCTCCTCCTGCTTCATCTCACCTGTCTACAGTATATAAGCAACTTCTATTTGCCTTATGTTGTATTTACTTCAAGATTGATGGACTGAACACATCGACTCCAGGCCGAGGGACTGATTACCTCAAACTCCTCCTTTTATTACTACTTTCTTTTTGTATTGGACTGATGAAGCCACTGTGTGGCGAAACGTTTCTCAATAAAGATACCCAAGTGTTGCATATGTGTCTAATTTAACAACTTGTCGGTTCTCTGAACCATTCATCTACATCCTGTCTGACACAGCAACTTCTTGGGATCTTGATACAAAGGGATTCTTCAACATTTGTCCAAACCTTTGGACAAGGACTTACTTCGACTAGTGGTTGATACCACTATGACCTGCCTCCTCCTGCTTCATCTCACCTGTCTACAGTATATAAGCAACTTCTATTTGCCTTATGTTGTATTTACTTCAAGATTGATGGACTGAACACATCGACTCCAGGCCGAGGGACTGATTACCTCAAACTCCTCCTTTTATTACTACTTTCTTTTTGTATTGACTGATGAAGCCACTGTGTGGCGAAACGTTTTCTCAATAAAGATACCCAAGTGTTGCATATGTGTCTAATTTTTTTTTTTTTTTTTTTTTTTTTTTTTTTTTTTTTTTTTTTTTTTTTTTTTTTTTTTTTTTTTTTTTTTTTTTTTTTTTTTTTTTTTTTTTTTTTTTTTTTTTTTTTTTTTTTTTTTTTTTTTTTTTTTTTTTTTTTTTTTTTTTTTTTTTTTTTTTTTTTTTTTTTTTTTTTTTTTTTTTTTTTTTTTTTTTTTTTTTTTTTTTTTTTTTTTTTTTTTTTTTTTTTTTTTTTTTTTTTTTTTTTTTTTTTTTTTTTTTTTTTTTTTTTTTTTTTTTTTTTTTTTTTTTTTTTTTTTTTTTTTTTTTTTTTTTTTTTTTTTTTTTTTTTTTTTTTTTTTTTTTTTTTTTTTTTTTTTTTTTTTTTTTTTTTTTTTTTTTTTTTTTTTTTTTTTTTTTTTTTTTTTTTTTTTTTTTTTTTTTTTTTTTTTTTTTTTTTTTTTTTTTTTTTTTTTTTTTTTTTTTTTTTTTTTTTTTTTTTTTTTTTTTTTTTTTTTTTTTTTTTTTTTTTTTTTTTTTTTTTTTTTTTTTTTTTTTTTTTTTTTTTTTTTTTCCTCACCTACGTCTGCCAACATCGTTGCCTCCAGCACTGAGACAGATAATGGATTGCTCCCATTACCTCTCATGATGTCGTCCAGACGGCTAACAATATCCTTCATCCCAGCCCCAGGATAACACACCTCTGCCTCCTATTCCTATCCTTAAGACAAAATTCCCTATCCATAAACTTAATCTGACTATCCCCAACTAAAACAATGTTCTTACCTCGACTGGCGGTGTGCATGACGTTCTCCGACGGTCTTTGTAGAGATAGTCTTCGCTGGGATGTCTTCACATTCGTCCGATAACAAGGAAAAAGAGTTTCTAGTTTTCACAGCAGTTTCCTGGACCTTCTTCAACTTCAGCTTCGTCCCTTCAGATCCGACTAGCATCCTTTCGTTGGTCTGATCATCTTCGACATTGTTCCGGGGATAACTTGCATAAACCCTTCAAACGTTGAATCTCTCTTCTAGTTTCCGTTAATTCCGCCTTTATTTTGAGATATAGCTGCTCGTAGTCGATGGAAACCATCATCCAATCTCAGGTAGCTAATAACGGAAGCACAGTAGAAAAGTCTTCACTGAGCAAAGATGGTTCAGTCCACAGAGAGTACACAAGACACGTCTTCACTGAGTTAAGTCAGGTCCGAGAAATCTGTCATGTGAAAAGAAAGGATTTTAGATCCATTCATTTTCTTACGCATTTTTAACTCTCACTAACAAACAAGGAACGAACAAGGAATAATAATAATACTAATAATAATAAAAATAATAATAATAATAATAACAGACAAAATTTAGAATTATATATTTTATTGAGAATAATATACTATACATAACCAACTACACATATGTATAACAGCCAGTGTGATATTTGACTACATCAGGAAGATTCCTCATTAATTAAAGGACGGCGTGTAGGTGATGAATGGCAGCCAAGTGTGGTATTTTCCCCATGTCCTTCAGCCAATATCTGTGACTCGATAAAGCCCACTGCGTGGGCGAAACGTTGTCAATAAAGGATCACATTATACTGCTTATGTGTTTATTTTTCCATTGTGTCGGTATTTTATACCATTTATTTCCAGAGAATACCTATCAGAAAGTCATATAAAAGCCATTGGTATCCAATCAACGATCCTGTGGACACAAGATCGGGCAATCCAGCCCCCACCAGCGCAGTCTTGATGAGAAGATAAATTATGTAATATCTTAGAAGATAAATTATGTAATATTATAGAAGATAAATTATGTAATATTAAGAAGATAAATTATGTAATATCACAGTCACTAGCGAAATGATTATGAAACAGCTGGACCGACTGAAACAAAATAAATCGCCGGGTCCTGATGAGCTTTTTGCAAGGGTTCTTAAGGAATGCAAAATGGAACTCTGTGAACCAATATCTAACATTTTTAATTTATCTCTTCAAACAGGTGTAGTGTCTGATATGTGGAAGATGGCTAATATAATTCCTATTTTTAAAGCAGGGGACAAGTCACTACCGTCAAACTACCGCCCAATAAGCCTGACCTCAA
Organism: Cherax destructor; assembly: GCA_009830355.1. Lineage (NCBI taxonomy): Eukaryota > Metazoa > Arthropoda > Malacostraca > Decapoda > Parastacidae > Cherax > Cherax destructor. The sequence goes on along the minus strand of WNWK01004615.1, from coordinate 15,824 downwards.
TTGTAGGCAAATTACTTGAGTCAATTATAGCTGATATTATTAGAAGCCATCTAGATAACCATAATTTGATTAATGATACCCAGCATGGATTCACGAGGGGCCGTTCCTGCCTATCTAATTTATTAACCTTCTTCAGTAAAGCTTTTGAGGCTGTTGATCACGATAAAGAATTCGATATTGTTTATTTAGACTTTAGTAAGGCTTTTGATAGAGTACCGCACCAGAGACTGTTAAAGAAAGTGGCAGCTCATGGCATTGGGGGAAAAGTGCTGTCATGGATCGAGTCATGGCTCACCAATAGGAAGCAGAGAGTGTGCATAAATGGGGTTAAATTCGAATGGGGACTTGTAACAAGTGGTGTTCCACAGGGATCAGTCTTAGGCCCATTGTTATTTATAATATATATCAATGACCTTGATGAGGGAATTACTAGTGATATGAGCAAATTCGCCGACGACACGAAGATAGGTAGGATAATTGATTCAAACATAGAGGTCATAGAACTTCAGGAAGATTTAGACAAACTTAATTCGTGGTCAGAAAAGTGGCAGATGCAGTTCAATGTAGATAAATGCAAGGTTCTGAAGCTCGGGAGTGTCCATAACCCAAGCACTTATAAGTTAAATATCGTAGAACTTAGCCATACAGATTGCGAGAAGGACTTGGGGTGATGGTAAGCAGCAACCTTAAACCAAGACAGCAATGCCTAAGCGTACGTAATAAGGCAAATAGATTACTGGGATTTATATCAAGAAGTGTTAGCAACAGAAGTCCAGAGGTTATATTACAGCTTTATACATCATTAGTAAGGCCTCACCTAGATTACGCAGCTCAGTTCTGGTCTCCATATTACAGAATGGACATAAATTCGTTAGAAAACATTCAGCGTAGAATGACTAAATTAATACATAGCATTAGAAATCTTCCTTACGAAGAAAGATTGAAGACCCTAAAATTACATTCACTTGTAAGACGTAGAATGAGGGGAGACATGATCGAGGTATAAAGTGGAAGATGGGTATTAATAAGGGGGATATAAATAAGGTCTTGAGGATATCTCTCCAAGAGAGAACCCGCAATAATGGATTCAAATTGGATAAGTTTAGATTTAGAAAGGATATAGGAAAATATTGGTTTGGAAATAGGGTAGTTGATGAGTGGAACAGTCTGCCTAGTAGGGTCATTGAAGCTAGGACCTTGGGTAGTTTCAAATTTAGGTTGGATAAATTCATGAGTGAGAGGGGTTGGATTTGAGTGGGACTCGCACTTGAGTTAATAGAATCTTCAAAGCTTATTTCTTGGGTAGAATTGAAAATTAGGTTTGGCAATTATTCTGTTAGTGGGATGGATTGTGAAGGACCTGCCTAGTTTGGGCCAACAGGCCTGCTGCAGTGTTCCTCCTTTCTTATGTTCTTATGTAAACTAATTTCCGTAGTCGAAAATGCCTTGAATCAGCACTTATCTCTGTTTCTAACACAATTAAACAAAACAAAGGCAGCTTCACCATCTCTGAAGTCTTAGCAAGAATCCTCCTGAAAACAGTAAACCCTACCATCACATAGTCTCTCCTGTTAGTTTAGCACATCGTAGATGTGGAACACTCCTACTGGCCTTTTATATTTCAACCTCCAGCAGAAATATTTGTCTAACCTATTGTTATACTACCCAAGTATTTGTTTTATCACCTTTTACTCACGTGCATATTGATTGTACTACCTTATTGTATTACTTCTACTACTACTACTACTACTACTAATACTACTTATATCACTACTATTTCTAACACCACTAGTGTTTTCACCTCACCTTGACAGTATATATATACCAGCTATGTCCATTTATCGCTTGTAACGGCAGAAAGCTCCTGGAGCGAAACGTTGCCACAATAAAATGTCACATTAGTTGACAATTGTGTCCTTTTACTTAAAATATCTCCTTTGTTTATGCCCATCATCCACTTGTACACCTCGATGATATCTCCCCTCATTCTACGTCTCTCCAGAGAGTGGAGATTCAACGCTCTAAGTCTATCTTCATACGGAGATTTCTTATACTGTAAATCATTTTAGTCATTCTTCTTTGTATGTTCTCCAATGAATATATATCCATCCTGTAGTAAGGAGACCAAAACTGAGCTGCATAATCCAAATGAGGTCTCACTAGTGATGTATAGAGCTGTAAAATAACTTTTGGACTTCTGTTGCTTATACTTCTAGGCACTTCTGTCTTGGTTTTAGATTTCTGCTTACCATGACTCCCAAGTCATTGTGTCGGTATTTTATACCATTTATTTCCAACATGTATAGAGCTGTAAAATCATTTTTGGGCTTCTGTTACTTATACTTCTTGAAATAAATCTTAGTAATCTGTTAGCTTTATTGGCACACTTAGGCACTTCTGTCTTGGTTTTAGATTTCTGCTTACCATGACTCACAAGTCTTTTTCACATTCTGTTAAGTAAAAGGACACAAATGCAACTAATGTGACATTTTATTGTGGCAACGTTTCGCTCTCCAGGAGCTGTGTCAAGCCGTCTTGATAAAGCGACTGGAGAGCGAAACGTTGCCACAATAAAATGTCACATTAGTTGCATTTGTGTCCTTTTACTTAACATATTGTCGGTAATTCTACCAATATTAATACATTTTTTCACATTCTATATGATCAAGCTCTACTTCACTTAGTTTGTAGATGAATGGTTCAGAGAACCGACAAGTTGTTAAATTAGACACATATGCAACACTTGGGTACCTTTATTGAGGAAACGTTTCGCCACACAGTGGCTTCATCAGTCCAATACAAAGAAGAAAGTACACATCGACTCCAGGCCGAGGGACTGATTACCTCAAACTCCTCCTTTTATTACTACTTTCTTCTTTGTATTGGACTGATGAAGCCACTGTGTGGCGAAACGTTTCCTCAATAAAGGTACCCAAGTGTTGCATATGTGTCTAATTCACTTAGTTTATAACTTCGAGCGTTATTTTCATTACCAAGAACTAGTACTTTACACTTGTCCACATTGAACTTCATCTGCCATTTTTCAGACCAAGACATTAATTTGTCCAAATCCTACTGGAGTTCATTGGTATCCTCCTCAGAATGAATTATAAGGCCTATTTTTGTATCATCAGCAAATTTACTCATGTCACTTGCAATTCCCTCATCAGGGTCATTAATGTAAATTATGAACATCAGAGGGCCTAAAACTGATCCCTGTGGAACGCCACTAGTGAAATCCCCATTCAGATTTGACCCCATTAATGGAAACTCTTTGCTTTCTATTGGTAAGCCATGCCTCTATCCATGCTAGAACTTTACCTCCTATACCATGAGCTGCCACTTATCTTAAGAGTCTCTTGTGAGGTACTCTATCGAAGGCCTTACTGAAATCCAAATAAACAATATCATATTCTTTATCACTGTCTACTGCCTCAAATGTTTTATTGAAGAACGTCAGTAAATTTGTCAGGCAGGAACGACCTCTCGTGAACCCATGCTGAGATTCATTAATCAAATTATGCTCTTCAAGGTAACTTCTAATAATGTCAGCTATAATTGATTCTAATAATTTGCTTACTATAGACGTCAGGCTGACTGGACGGTAAATTTATAGAATAGACTTATCCCCTGATTTGAATATAGGAACTACATTAGCCATCTTCCACATCTCTGGCACAACACCAGTTAGGATGGACGCATTAAACACGCTCGTTAATGGCTGACTAAGTTCCAGCTTGCATTCTTTAAGTACCCTGGAAAACAACTTGTCAGGTCCTGAGGACTTATTTTGTTTCAGTTTATCTATCTGTTTGATAACTATGTCCCTCATGACAGTAATATTAGTTAATTTGAATTCGTCAGGAACTGAATAATTGTTAATTTCTGGAATATTATTTACGTCTTCTTGTGTAAAGACTGACAAAAAATAATCATTAAATAGAGAACACATTTCCAGTCAGCTGTCCATTCCCAATTTTCAGAGGTCCTACCTCTTACCTCACCTTCTTCCTACACACGTGAATGAACCATTTTGGATTAGTCTTTAATTCATTAGTAACTCTAATTTCATAGTCACGTTTAGCTTTTCTAATCCCCCTTTTCACTTTTCTTTTAAACTGAACATATTGGTCAATAAGGTTAATCTCTCCTCTTTTGATGAGCCTATAAATTTCCCTTTTCTCTCCTAGTACATGCTTTAGCCATCTGTTAACCCATTTGGGATCGTTATTATTTGACCTAATTTCTCTTTGGGGAATATATGTACTCTGAGCACCTTGTAAATTATTAAGAAAAAAATCATAAACGCAGATCCCTTCGTAATCGTAAGTATGATCATCGTCAATGAAATTATTAGCTAGATTACCCCAATCGAGATTAGACAGGTGTTCCCTAAGTCCATTTTAATCAGCAGAACGAAAATCCAGGACTTTTACCGTTTTATCATTATTCTCGTATTCCCAGGTAATATTAAAAGTGATGGATTTGTGATCACTTGCGCCAAGCTCTTCAGTGATCTCTGGAGTCACTGGACTCCAGATTACCGGTCAAAGAGGTCCAGTCTATTTGACTAAAGTTAAAATCCCTTACTATCACTACGTTTTTGTGTCTAGAAGCCCTAACAATTTCGTCCCAAAGAGTTATCCCTCTATTACACCTAAAATTAGATTTTCTTGATCTTCTAGAAACTCTACCCAAACAAATTCTGTTAGTAATCCATCTATTTTTATACTTGTTTTTATGCAACAATTTACATTTTCTAGTACATATAATGAAACTCCCCCCTTCCCATTATATCTATCCACATGGAACAACTTAAACCCTTGAATATGACACTCAGCAATCATATCCCGACCCCTTAAATCATACCATGTTTCAATTATTGCAATGACATCAAAGTTCCCAGTACACGCTACCAAACGTAATTCAATAATCTTATTTTTTGCTCTTCGACTGTTAGCATAAATTACATTCATATGTTTTTTCTTCTGCACCTTTTTCCTATTCACCTTTGCCTTTACACAATGTCTGTAATTATCATTACCCAGTGTTACTCCATGACTGTTAATAACGATCTTCGTTGTTTCTACCTCTCCATACGTCCTCTTGATCCTTAACTTTGTCCCATGCTTTCCAGACACTCTCCAGGTTCCTTTCTTGGCTTGGGATTCACAACAGGAGGATTAGTACGAATCTTCTTCTTTTCTTCAATCAGTCGCTGTATCTCAAGCTTAACCACCCTCAGTTCCTCCTCAAGATGCTGGTAGAGTTGCTCAAGAGAGGACATCTTGGGTCAGATTCACAGAGGGCACACTAGACAAGTCTTAACTTTTTATTTTTATAGTTCTTTGATAATGTGAAAAGTCACGAAAGCGCTTGGAATTTCACTATTTTGTCACAGTGGTTGTTCTGCCACAATGGCAGACACATACTTGCCATACTCCGTAGCTGAAGGGGGTGGAGCTGCCAGACACAGGGAGACTAAGAAGACCCGCAAATATGAAGGCCTTCCCCCTTGCTATAACTTCATCCCAGTAGGGTCGGAGACCCTTGGAGCATGGGGCAAGTGTGCTCTAAAGTTCCTCAAAGAGCTGGGTGAAAAACTCATCATAGAAACCAGGGACCACAGGGCGGCCAGCTTAATCTTTCAGAGACTCAGTGTTCTGATCCAGGGAAAATGCCTGCAGCATTCTGGGCACGCGGCCCACCTCCGGGGAGCTGGACGAAGTATTCGAGATGTAGCTCTGAGTTGTTATCTACGTTGTTCTACTCCCTATTGTATCTTTGTCAATGTATTTTGTCTTTAAATAAAATCTACATAAAATATAGGGGGGTGGTAAGAGAAAACAATTTTCAAACAACACCATAATACCACCTATCATCATCCTACACCCCTCCCTGATTATAATTATAGAACTTATATTAGGGGGCAACTTAAACTATAGTAAACCAACCGAAATGTATAACATACTGTCAAACCAGTAGATAAAATGTACAGAAAAAAACCTAAAAAATTTACCTCCCTCATAAACATTACCTCCAAAATCAAATCCTTTGAATAGAACCCCGCTAGGAAAGGTATCCCACATAGAGCTAAATTAGCTAAATTCATACAAACCCTGGTCAAGGGTATACACAATACTAACCTTCCCATATTTCGAATATCCTGACACTCCTTAACTCCGTGGATGACCGCCCCCGCGCATATAAATAACAATGCCTTAAACAAAGCATGAGTTAATAAATGAAAGAAGGCCAAATCGGAGAATCCTAGGGCTAAAATACCCATTATAACCCCCAACTGCCTTAAAGTTGATAGGGCAATAATTTTCTTTAGGTCGAACTCAAAATTAGCCCCTAGGCCCGCCATAAATATTGTTAAACAAGAGACAATTAATAAAAAGTCTGGACAGACGAACCCTCTAGGGCCCTACTAAACCGAATTAAAATATAAACCCCGGCCGTAACCAAAGTCGAAGAATGTACCAGAGCTGAAACAGGGGTGGGAACAGCCATGGCTGCTGGCAGCCACGCCGAGAATGGAATTTGGGCACTCTTAGTTATAGCAGCCACACATACAAAAATCTTTAACAATAAGAAATCTTCCCCTAAAAAAATCCCCATAAAAAATAAAATTCCACCCCCTAATATAAATAACAGAGAGACTCTCAACAAAATCCCCACATCCCCAATTTGGGGAATAAATTACTAAAACATAAGAAATCAAACCCAACCCATCTCAACCTAAAAGAATCCTAATTAAATTAGGCCTGATAATGAGAGCCCCTATAGAAAAAAACAAAAGCAAAAACTATATACATAAAACGATTATACCCCTTATCCCCGTCTATATAATCTCCCCTATAATATATAACTATAGAAGAAATAAATAAGACTACCCCTAAAAATAAAGTACTAATTCAATCACAAACCAAGGTAACAACAACAGAAGACGAACTTAAAGAAAAAAATTCCCATTCAGTTACATACGCCAGGCCAAAATTTAACCTAACTAAACTTACTCTAATAAATACTAATGATAGCAGCAATAAAAATACCAAACTAACTGTATGAAAATATACACCTCATAACATGATTTAAAATAAAACTTTTTTATATCTTTGGTACCACAAACCAAAATTTTTGGTTAAACTATTTAAATCTAAAAAGTTTTAATAGTTTAATAAAAAAAATTTGGTTTTGTAAACCAGAGACGATGTTCATCTTAAAACTTTATACACATTTATAATATCTTGTATTCTTTAATTCCCACTATCATTAGAATGGCCGTCCTATTTACAACCCTGAGGCAACTCCTTTCTATAGGTCTGACACTCTTAATCCAAACAGTTCTAATTTGTATCGTGTCAGGGCTATTTAACCCCTCATTTTGATTTGCATATATTCTATTCCTAATCTTCTTAGGGGGAATATTAATTATCTTTATTTACGTATGTTCCCTCGCATCCAACGAACCCTTCAAAATACACCTCAGATCTACCTTAATGGTAGCCCTCCCCGCACTCCTTGCCCCCCTTTTAATCCTATTAGACCCGATACTATTAACATCTAAATTTTACAAGTCTTCTGTTTTCTTACTCCTAAATAGTAGTAAAATTAATCCCATTTACCTTTCAACGGCCCCCATTTATTCTAGCCCCTCGGGCCCCCTCACTATCTTTATAATCTCATTCCTCCTCCTGACCTTAATTGTTGTAGTTAAAATCATCAGGGTCTCCTCAAGGCCGCTCCGACCCTCAAACCACACTAAACCTCTCAATCCAACAGAAGATAGTTTAAAAATATTAATTTTGGAAATTAAAGACAAAGTCTTTTGACTTTTTTTTCTGACCGTACTATTATAACACTTATAAAACATTTTACACAAACCAGCCAGATGCAAGTTTTACATACGAATCTCTCTCCAGCGTGACTGTGACGAACTCTAGCTCAAGTCCCCTCAAAGCCGTCATCATGACTCACAAATCGTAATGACACGATTGCAAACAAACCATACCATGGGTGGGGCTTGAACCCGCGGACAGAGTCTTTAAACTCCAGTCGTAATAAATGTCATTGAGTTAAACTAGGGTAAAATAGCACTTCTAAAGAGAACTGTTTAACAGTTGGTAAGAAACTGATAGCCGAAACCTGACCACAGTGTGACTTTGTAAATGGTCCAAGTCGGACCGAAACGTCGTGGTAAGCTCCTCTCTTCTATGTGCGGGTTATTTGTGTATTGTTCCAGTCACGGTACTGTGCCTTTTTGTTATTTACAGAATTATATTTTACATGGAACAAAATGCGATGAGTTAACGTTGGGGGAGAGAAAAAAACACTGAGAAAGAGAGACTAACACTGGGCAAGAGAGACTAACACTGGGCAAGAGAGACTAACACTGGGCAAGAGAGACTAACACTGGGCAAGAGAGACTAACACTGGGCAAGAGAGACTAACACTGGGCAAGAGAGACTAACACTGGGCAAGAGAGACTAACACTGGGCAAGAGAGACTAACACTGGGCAAGAGACGAAGAATAATGATGAAAAAGGAAACGAAGTGAAACACTTATTACTCAGCGGAAATGAATAACTGGGTAATTAACCGTAACTTTACACTGAACAACCGGTGGAAAGTTAACACAGGGGAAAATGCAGTAAATTAACACTGGACAACTGAGGGAAGGTTGAAACATACCTGAAGTAACGTCAACACTGCTTGGTGAGTTGAGGTGTAATCAGAGGTGGTGAGTTAACTTATCTCTCCAGGAGATAAGTACCAGCAATATTCTTGTGTTATAACAAGTAACTACAATTTATCATTTACTAAATGAGCACTGAAGTATACTAGGTACTGAAGAATACTAGGTACTGAAGTATACTAGGTACTGAAGAATACTGGGGAGTCCAAAAAGAAATTACCACCTTAAAAGCCAGTACATGATAATAACTTATTCGAGTAAGATAGTCACATAAATAATGATGAAAGAAACAAAGTGGGTTAGTGCGTAGTGGAATTTTCGCTCACCATGAGACGGGCTAATACAACAGGGGTTTGTTATTGATTAAATACCACTCGTACGTGGTTACAAGACTATATATATATATATATATATATATATATATATATATATATATATATATATATATATATATATATATATATATATATATATATATATATATATATATATATGCAAAAAGATCACAGTAAACAGGTGATATCAAAATATGCAAAACAACACTATGAAAAATAGAAGAATTCCAAGCGCTTTCGTGACTACTCACATTATGTAGTCACTTGGAATTCTTCTATTTTTTCATAGTGGTTGCTTTGCTATATATATATATATATATATATATATATATATATATATATATATATATATATATGTAGGAGAAACATGCAGAGAGGGTGTAGTAGGTAAGTTTGAGGTGCCAGGTGTAAATGATAATGGGAGCCCTTTGATTGAACTTTGTATAGAACTTTGTATAGAAAGGGGTTTAGTTATAGGTAATACATATTTTAGGAAAAAGAGGATAAATAAGTATACAAGATATGATGTATTGCGTAATGACAGTAGTTTGTTGGACTATGTATTGGTAGATAAAAGACTGTTGAGTAGACTTCAGGATGTACATGTTTATAGAGGGGCCACAGATATATCAGATCACTTTTTAGTTATAGCTACAGTGGGAGTAAAAGGTAGATGGGATACAAGGAAAATAGAAGCAGTAAGTAAGAGAGAGGTGAAGGTTTATAAACTAAAAGAGGAGGCAGTTAGGGTAAGATATAAACAACTATTGGAGGATAGATGGGCTAGTGAGAGTGTAGGCAATGGGGTCGAAGATGTATGGGGTAGATTTAAAAATGTAGTGTTAGAGTGTTCAGCAGAAGTTTGTGGTTACAGGCGAGTGGGTGCGGGAGGGAAGAGGAGCGATTGGTGGAATGATTATGTAAAGAGAGTAGTAGGAGAAAAAGTTAGCATATGAGAGGTTTTTACAAAGTAGAAGTGATGCAAGGGGGGAAGAGTATATGGAGAGAAAAAGAGAGGTTAAGAGAGTGGTGAAGCAATGTAAAAAGAGAGCAAATGAGAGAGTGGGTGAGATGTTATCAACAAATTTTGTTGAAAATAAGAAAAAGTTTTGGAGTGAGATTAATAAGTTGAGGAAGCCTAGAGAACAAATGGATTTGACAGTTACAAATAGGAGAGGAGAGTTATTAAATGGAGAGTTAGAGGTATCGGGAAGATGGAGAGAATATTTTGAAGAGTTGTTAAATGTTGATGAAGACAGGGAAGCTGTGATTTCGTGTATAGGGCAAGGAGGAATAACATCTTGTTGGAGTGTGGAAGAGCCAGTTGTGAGTGAGGGGGAAGTTCGTGAGGCAGTGGGCAGAATGAAAGGGGGTAAGGCAGCTGGGATTGATGGGATAAAGATAGAAATGTTAAAAGCAGGTGGGGATATAGTTTTAGAGTGGTTAGTGCTATTATTTAATAAATGTATGGAAGAGGGTAAGGTACCTAGGGATTGGCAGAGAGCGTGTATTGTTCCTTTGTATAAAGGCAAAGGGGACAAAAGAGAGTGCAAAAATTATAGGGGAATAAGTCTGTTGAGTGTACCTGGTAAAGTGTATGGTAGAGTTATTATTGAAAGAATTAAGAGTAAGACAGAAAGCAGGATAGCAGATGAACAAGGGGGCTTTAGGAAAGGTAGGGGGTGAGTAGACCAAGTGTTTACAGTGAAACATATAGGTGAACAGTATTTGGATAAGGGTAAAGAGGTTTTTGTGGCATTTATGGATTTGGAAAAGGCGTATGATATGGTGGATAGGGGGGCAATGTGGCAGATGTTGCAAGTGTATGGAATAGGAGGTAGGTTACTGAAAGCAGTGAAGAGTTTTTATGAGGATAGTGAGGCTCAAGTTAGAGTGTGTAGGAGGGAAGGGACTATTTCCCAGTAAAAGTGGGCCTTAAACAAGGATGTGTGATGTCACCGTGGTTGTTCAATATATTTATAGATGGGGTTGTAAGAGAAGTGAATGCGAGGGTCTTGGCAAGAGGTGTGGGGTTAAAAGATAAAGAATTAAATACAAAGTGGGAGTTGTCACAGTTGCTTTTTGCTAATGACACTGTGCTTTTGGGAGATTCTGAAGAGAAGTTGCAGAGGTTGGTGGATGAATTTGGTAGGGTGTGTAAAAGAAGAAAATTGAAAGTGAATATAGGAAAGAGTAAGGTGATGAGGATAACAAAAGATTAGGTGACGAAAGATTGGATATCAGATTGGAGGGAGAGAGTATGGAGGAGGTGAATGTATTCAGATATTTGGGAGTGGACATGTCAGCAGATGGGTCTATGAAGGATGAGGTGAATCATAGAATTGATGAGGGAAAAAGTGGGAGTGGAGTACTTCGGAGTCTGTGGAGACAAAGAACTTTGTCAATGGAAGTAAAGAAGGGAATGTATGAGAGTATAGTTATACCAACACTCTTATATGGGTGTGAAGCATGGGTGATGAATGTTGCAACGAGGAGAAGGCTGGAGGCAGTGTAGATGTCATGTCTGAGGTCAGTGTGTGGTGTGAATATAATGCAGAGATTTCGGAGTTTGGAAATTAGGAGGAGGTGCGGGATTACCAAAACTATTTATTATCCAGAGAGCTGAGGAGGGGTTGTTGAAGTGGTTCGGACATGTAGAGAGAATGGAACGAGACAGAATAACTTCGAGAGTGTATAAATCTGTAGTGGAGGTAAGAAGGGGTAGGGGTCGGCCTAGGAAAGGTTGGAGGGAGGGGGTAAAGGAAGTTTTGTGTGCGAGGGGCTTGGACTTCCAGAAAGCATGTGTGAGCGTATTTGATAGGAGTGAATGGAGACAAATGGTTTTTAATACTTGACGTGCTGTTGGAGTGTGAGCAAAGTAACATTTATGAAGGGATTCAGGGAAACCGGCAGGCCGGACTTGAGTCCTGGAGATGGGAAGTACAGTGTCTGCAATCTGAAGGAGGGGTGTTAATGTTGCATTTTTATAACTGTAGTGTAAAGCACTCCTCTGGCAAGACAGTGATGGAGTGAATTATGATGAAAGTTTTTTTCGGGCCACCCTGCCTTGGTGGGGAAACGGCCGATATGTTAATAATATATATATATATATATATATATATATATATATATATATATATATATATATATATATATATATATATATATATATATATATATATATATATATATATATATATATATATATATATATATATATATATATAAATATGATAGTTATTATGAACAAGGTAGATTATAGCTGAAAAATGAACACATTATTAGAAGACAGAGATACTTACGCACCCCTTAATAAGAACCCTCTGGAACAGGTTAATAGTAAGTTTAATAAACAGCTTAGAACCTTACTGAGAGGTAATGAGGAATTAATTAAACAGTTATCGGCGAGATCTGCGACTCTTAGTTACATGTACGGTTTGATTAAAACCCACAAGCCCGATTTCCCAGGAAGACCCATAATTAGTTCGGTAGGATCGGCATCATATGCCTTGTCAAAATGGTTGGTAAAAATATTAACTCCTTTGCTTGGCAACATTTCTGAAGCCCACTTAAAAAACAATGTTGATCTCATCGACAAATTGCAAATTATCAACATGACTAATGATTTTACACTTGTTAGTTTTGATGTCACTGCGTTGTTTACGAGAGTCCCTGTCCCAGACTTGCTATCTTATTTGGAAGATTAGATTAGATTTTGCCACCAAAGTGGCTAGTTTATTGTGCACCCCATATCCATCCTGTGGATGGTAGCGCAAGAGCATATGGATACACAAAAGTCCTAGGAACTAGGCCCCAAAAGGGTTAACTGATGTACATATGGATTTATATCTACAGTTCACTTATCTGTTACAAGCAAATTTAGGAAATTTGCTTAGTATATCTGGTATCTAATTTTCATTAATGAGATATCCTGACATGTTACATAGGTTATTATACTGTCTATCTCTGTATTCCTCAATAAGTGAACAATTAAGCACATAGTGTTCAAGACAGTGACCATATGCCTGATCACCACTATTTTATTTTCCTCTGTTTTATTCATACTAGCCTATGGTTCATGTTTATTCTGTGCATAACATATATGTTCATTCTTTTTTTGTGTATTAAAATTGTGTTAAGTTATACTGTTTGTTTACTGTATTTCAGCTGTCTTATTTTTATGTAAAATCTTGAATTATTTTTGATATGCCATTTTTTTTTATTTATGATAATTTGTTAATTATGTTCCTTTCTTATATTCTTTTGCAAGATCTTTATTATGTTTGTAGAAGTTCTTCCTTGTGTATTTTGTGACTAAACCTGAAAAATTCTTTCAAGGTTTATAGGCAACCAGGCACCCCCCAAAGAGATGCCTCAAGAGTAGGAGAAGGCTTGGGGCTAGCAACCAGGCACCCCCCCCCCAAAGAAATGCCTCCAAAGTAGAAGAGATCCACCAGAAATACTGAAAAGAGGATAGTGCTAGAGAGACCTTGAACACCCTAGCCCTGGAGGATCAGACCAGGCTTGTAATCTGGGATTTGGAAGGTCTCAGGAGCATCCTAAAGCAGGAATGTATCAAGTAAATTTAAATCTCAGTATGGAAAAACTATGTGGGGAGGGAGTGTTAACATCAGTAAGCCAGGCTTACTATAAGAATTAAGTATTTGCTATTACAATTGTTTTTTTGGTGCCAACACTTTCTGATACCCTTGTAATGTGTTTATTAAATTGTAAGTGGTTATATCTGCGTATGTTTTACTTCCCTCTTTGAGCCATGTATACAAGGTCCATGTGTCAGAGACTAAATTTAATAACCTATTGATGTTATCATTTGTCTGTGGAGAGTCAAGCCCTGATAAGGTGCCTACTGCTCGTGTTTTCAGGCCATGCTACCTTAAGAGCCAGTACTTATCAGGACCCCTATCTTGTTATAACTATCCTGTATTATTTCTCACTGGGTTTTCTCCTGCTCTAACCCAAACTCCTTGTTTTCCTCCCTTCTCCTATGACTATCATTTCTTTTATCCCTTCCACTATTAAAAGAGCAGGTGGTGGCAGCATACTCCCAAGAGAATAGACCGCTACCGTCTATTCTCCCATATTCCAGTAATTTCCCCATGTTATTTGTTTTCAATATTCCCATATATTTTTCTATCCACTCCAAGTCTCTATCTGAGGGAACAGACAATATGGCATCGTCTGGTGCTCTGTCGACCCCAGGGTGGGACTGGGGTGGAAGTATCTGCCGCATTTCAGCATAGGTATGGGTAGTGGCAGATCAGTAGTTCCACATGTGCTAGCAAGGATGGCTAGCTCCTCCACAAATGGTGTGTCTGATAGCATTCTGGTATCACCAGAATCATTTGCGGGGAGGTTCGGTTCGTCCACACTGCAGATGTTCAGTTTCAGATCTGGTTGTGGTAGACTGGATGGCCTCGTCCTCAATTACCATTAAAGGACTGTTGTTAGGTTTACTTCGAAGGTTGTTTGGGTTCCGACTGCAGTCCTTATGGGAAACTGTAACCCCAACTTCTTTACAGTTAATACACTTAAATTTTTGGCTGTCAAAGCCTACTGTGCATTCTCTAGTGGAATGTTTCCCAGCACACTTACCACATCAAGAATGTAGTATTCCACAGGCTACTGCAACATGGCCATAGTGCTGGCATTTGTAACACCTATGTTGAGGGGGTAGGTACACTGAGGTCAGTGGTCACGTGTAGTCATACCTGTCTTAAGCTGTCTGGGAATTAGCGTGGGGTGTTACCGAGCACACTGCAGTGTTTTAGAATCTCAGGTTAAAGTGCTGAAGAAGGAGGTTCTACTTCTTCAGGAGGAAAATGGGAGGCTGAAGCTTCGCCTAGGAGGGTTTGGGAGTGAGTGTGAGATGGTTGGTGCTGGTGAGGAGGAAATGGTTACCAACAGTGAGAGTGGCAGCCGCTTTAAGTGGCAAGTGGTTCACAATTCAGGAAGAAGGAAGATAAGGAAGGTTAATAGAGAAGATGTGAAGGTAGGAAATCGATTCTCTGTTCTCCAGGACGAGTGTACTTCAGTGGTTAGTGAGGTTAAAGGTACCACTCACACCCCTGCTAATCAAGGTAAGAATATTCTGATTGTGGAAGACTCTTAGGTAAGATATATGGACCGTGCTTTTTGTAACAGAGATAGGAAGGTCAGACAGAGGGTGTGCCTCCCAGGAGCTGGTATTGGTGACATAGTCAGCAGGTTGGATAATATTGTATCAGGTAATGGGAACAAGCCCATTAGTGCTGGTGGAAATGACGTTGGGAAGGGCAGAAGACAGGAGCTACTAGATAAGTACAGGTCAGCCATAGAAGTAGTTAGGTCTAAAGGAGGGATCCCAATCATATGTAGCATTTTGCCTAGAAAGGGAATGGGCAATGAATGGATGTCTAGGGCAATTGGTATAAATTGCTGGCTAGACAGCTACTGCAAGGAACTTGCAATTCCATTCATTGATACCTGGGACAAATTCTATGGCAAACGTGATATGTATGGGGCTGGAGTGGTTGCATTAGCCATTTCGATTGAGGGGGTCATTGGAGACTTGTCTAGGACTTTAAATTGATAGATTATAGAGGCATGGGTGTTTGTGGGAAACAATTAGGCCTGGAAACAGCAGATATTACCAGGATACCTCAGGGATATGTTTAAAAGACAATATTCAAAATAAAGTTGCTAGTAAAGGCAAAGCAATTGATCAACAAACAAAGAGAGATAGTAGAGGGCAACGAGTGACTAGCTCCCTTAAGGTTTACTATACAAAT